>VZTE01001967.1:39399-104291 GCA_013397775.1 Eulacestoma nigropectus | reverse complement strand
GCCCCGCCCATCCCCGCGCCCGGGGCTCGCTCGCGGTGGGGCCCGCAGTGCCCCGGGCGCCGTGAGGGCCGTGCCCCGCACACGGGTGCGGGCTGCAAGGGCCGCACAGCCCATCCCGTGCCACCCCTGCCATGGCACGGACACCTTCCACTATCCCAGGCTGCTCCAAGCCCTGTCCAACCTGGCCTTGGACACTGCCAGGGATCCAGGGGCAGCCACAGCTTCTCTGGGCACCCTGTGCCAGGGCCTCCCCACCCTCACAGGGAACAATTCCTTCCCAATGTCCAACCGACATCTCACCTCTTCTGGTCTAAAACCGTTCCCCCTTGTCCTATTACTGTCTGCCCCTCTCTTTTTTATAAGCCCCAACATGAGAGAGAGCAGCTGGTGACGTGAGGACAGCCGTGCCCGGTCGGTAGGAACACCATGGCAGAGCATCCCATTTCCCCATGGGACATAATGGTTTATTCAGAGACGACCCCAAACACGAGCACTTTTTCCAGTCCTGTTAGAGCAGAGCACCTGAGGGCCTCACTTAAGGCAGCAGAAGCACACCTGGGCTGGGATTTCCAGAGGTGCTCAAAGGACAGAGGTGTCCATGGCTCTGGCCTGCAGTGGCATCTTCTGGACATCTCGGATCAAACGTCTTCCAAGTGTCACTGCCAGCTTCAGGCAGCGAACGCGGCTGTTGTGAGGAGGGTGGAGGAGAAGGAAGGATTGTGTGGGGATGAAGCCACAACAGCTCAGACCACAGATTCCAGCCAACAAACCTGGACATAAACTATCCTCACACAGATACTCAGACATTTGCAATTCCCATGTCTGCCCCAATCATCTCCCTGCTAACAAGCCCATTGTTTTCCCTGCTGCATTCACAGCCACGGCTATGCTGAATATTTTAAAGCCCGCAGCACGACTACAAATAGGGCAGCTATTTCTGGAGCTGGTAAATGAATCAAAAACAACTGCAAACAGAGCATCAGTGTTTCACCAGGTTTAATATCCTTCTTCACTGCATGCCACGACAGGAGCTGTATCGTGTTGGAGCAACGTCTCGTTGTTACAGTGAATTGGCACAAAACAGGAGTGAACACAAAATGTTAAAGGATTAAGTACAACCTTGGTTAAAAAAATGCATGAAAGATGCATCTATGAAAGAACTGCTCTGATTATTGTGTCACCAATTAAAAGAAAAATATTTTTAAGGAGAACTGAAGGAAATTCTTGTTTCCTTGTTGAGTTTACCCAAGAAACAAAACACTTTCATGGCCAGTAGAATGGATTTTCCTTGACCAAGCAGTAGTTAAACAAGCACATACTGTGCTTCCTTACCTTCCAAGTAAGGAAGTATAAACTCTTCAGATTCACTTTCATAACTGAGATACAAGTAGAGACATTAATCTCTTGATGCCCGAAAGACAGGCTGGAAATAAATCCCCATAGACCGATGTCTGTAGTGCAGGTATTTGTTTATTGCAGCGCTGGTGCTGAGGGGGATTTCTCCTCCTAACTCACCCACCCTTGTCAAGTGCTGTGGTACATTTATACAGTAAATTTTGCCTAATGTTGCTGTGTCATTACAACATCATCGCACACGCGCCGGAACTAATTTACACAGCATGATTTCATGGTTATTAGATAATTCTTCGCACCGCGCTTGCACTTCCCCAGTTCAGGGGTCTTTGGGGGTCTTTGATGAAGGCTTTTTAAGTCTTCTTCACACTTGAACTTTTCACCTTTGTCTTCGGGGCATGCGTAGTTACGGTGCTCCTTGGTCCATCTGGTCTTAACCGGCCTAAATTCTTGGTTTTGTGGCTAATGGGCTTTGCACTTGCCAATTTCTCATTAGTACTACACTTATCTCTGAAGCTATACACCTGGTGAGTTTTTTCTCTTTCTTTTTGTCTATTTAGCATTTAAGCAGCTGGTTAACATACACTAGCCATTACATTGTATAAAAAGTTATTAATATCAAGTTATATAGGTATCAGGTATCAAAAGTAATGATGCAGGTTATATAACTATCAGGTTATACAGGTATACAAGTTATGATTCAGGCTACATAAGTATAGAAGGCTATGCTTCAGGTTTATTGATAAAAGCCATGATTTAGGTTATATTGATATTAGCTTACCTAGATATCTTACAACCTAAGCTATATAAGCACCTTATGACTTTGACCTAAGTTATACAGACATCACTCTGATAGGGGTCCTGTTTATCAGAGAATACCTAAGGGGAAGCAGGAATGTTGAATCAGATATGGCAAGTGATGAACCTTACAGACTTCATCCTCAGGCAAAGGGGTTTATTAGTGTTGCTATAAGGTGTGAACCTCTTTTTGATGAGAGGAATGTGGAAGTCTTTCCAATTTAGTGATGTGGCCCCTGTTTTTATCCATGCAGACCTCATTGCAGGACTGGGGCCATAATTCCACCGAGTATTATTCAGACACCTGGAGAGGGAGAAAAGACTCCATTTCATAGGAGCTCTGGAGCTTCTCAGCATGTTAATGTACTTACAGAAATGGGATATGGATCAAAGAAGTTTTACTTCTAATACAGCAGGGCATGATTTATGCATTTCTTCCTTCAGCCCTCAGCTTCCCGAACAATCTTGCACACATTAATGCCTCTCTTGCCTGGTCTCACTGATGTCATTGGCAAAACTCCTTATTTAAGGAGGTGCATTTCAGATCCAAACCCCCCTGGATCAGTCAAAGGTTTAAGGCACCAGTGAGCTGTCCTAACATGACCTGGAACCAGCGAGCTTCCTGCATGCCAGCATTCCACAGCGTAACACCACTGATAATGAGCACTGCTGGATCTTGTGAAACCACACCAGTCAGGGCAATCTCCCTGAAGGAGATCCTGTAGTGCTGGTAAAGGAAGTATATTTTTGTCAACAGAAATGTGTTGATGCTCAGGCTCCTGCTGGCCAGGGCAGAGTCCGAGCTCCTGCCCCTGCACCTCCTGGCTGCTTCTGCTTCTCCTGCAGCTGCTGGGTCCCAGGAGCTGCTGTAGCTCTGCTCACTTTAGCCCAGCCTCTCTTGGTGAGAGATCTTTGCCTTTGTGCCCATGAGAAGTAGCTAAGACCAGATCAAACATAAATCACAGACTGGTTTGGGTTGGAAGGGACCTTAAAACTCATCCAGTCCCACCCCCTGCCATGAGCAGGGACACCTTCCACTATCCCAGGTTGCTCCAAGCCCTGTCCAGCCTGGCCTTGGACACTTCCAGGGATGGGGCAGCCACAGCTCCTCCATGTCCTGTATGTGAAGGACACGGTCATCAGCCACTTTAGGCAGGGGAAGAGTTACTTGGGAGGGCACTGGAGCCAACACAAGATCCACAGAAGGTGTCTACAAGCTCAGCTTTTACAGTGTCACCTCCACTGCTCTGCCAGAGCCTTATCTCGGCAGAGGCAGCACAAGAGAACACATCCTTGGGCCCCAAGTGTTGCTGTTCCCAGCCCAGAGCCATCCCCCAACTCCCTTTCTTTACCTTGTTAATCCATCAGGGTTTGTTTTGCCAGCAGCAGATGCTTTCTCAGCCTTCAGCAAGGGATCCACCAAAACCAGACTTTTCCAGGACAGCAAACCAGGCCAGTCTCCAGCCCCAGCACAGAGCAGCTCCAAGGTGCAGGTGGCACAGGCTGTTCAGGCCTCCTGTGATCCTGTCTACGAAAAAGGACTGGAAGCATAATTTTTCTACTCTTTTTTCTACTCATTTTTCTACTCTTCCTCAGTTTGGCAGTAGTTTTACCACACAAATGACCAGGCCCAGACTCATGAAGCACAGGACCAGAAACTGAGCTCTATCCATCATTTTTTTGACCTTGTTTATGATAACTTAGAGAAAGCGAAACCATCCCCTAACTTACTTACAGGAAAATTGCTGCCAGCTCTGTGACCCTCTGATGATCCTGATTCAAATAAAACAGTCTTGTTCCATAGTAACTAAATTGAAGTTGTTCTTCAGCTTCCTTCACCTCTTTCCAGTTTTTAAAAAAAAAATCTGAATTAACTTTGGATGCTGGTGTAAAGGTGGCACTACATGGCCTAAGCAAGGCCCTGCCCAGATGGATCTGACAAGCTGCTCCAGAATCCAAACCCAGCTTCTTTTCATTCAAATTCCCGAGTATATTTCATGCCAGGCTGCTCTCAAACCCTGAGAAAAAAAAGCCCAAACCAATCCCCAACCCTCCAACCAACCAGCAGAGAGCAGGAACTGAAGTCATTTCACTGCAAGTTTATGATCTTAACAGGAAAGGGCCATGATCTTTGTTTTGCAATAGGTTATTTATTACTGCTTGTTTTAAATAAAACCAACACTCAGTACTCTCTCTCCCAAGCTCCTGTGACACAAAGCCACTGGTAGGACAGCTGTCCTTAAGGAAGTGTCCAAAACAATGCAGGACATGCAGATTTTTCACTGTTCAGAGAAGTAGCACTGCCACCTACTCGGGAAAGCCAAAATCCACAAGCAGGTCACCACCTCCAAGGAGACGTTTCTCTGGGTTACAAACAACAACAGCGAGAGATCACTGAGGTCACATTTTTCTTCTGCCTTGCCTCACTGTTCAGTTATTATCTAAACTTCAGCTTGCTGGAGGTCATTTTTTTGGGAGGCAGCATTCAGTAACTGGAGATCCCAGGCATTACATAAATGGCTGTGTATGAGGAGCTGCTCCAAAGGCCAAGCAGGATTCCAGACCCTATTCCCTGTTTTGATGGAATGGTTTAAACCAGACGTAGTGTGAAGGGAGAAACAGCTCATCAACAGCAACAACCAACACTGAGTCACGGTGGCAGGTGAGACACCCAAAACACTGATGCTGCAGGGCTACAGACCTCAAAAGGCATTTCTGACCTTCAGGGTCGTGGCCACCACCTGGAAGGTTCGTCAAAGTCCAAAAATTAATGTCCAGGTGTGAAAATGCACAAAAAAGCCCTGAACATGCAGGTTACCTTGGCTATTTGATTCCTCCCACACACCCACCCTTCACTGGGCTCTGAAAGCCACAAGTGCCCCAGTCAACACTGACATTTTTTACCAAAATCTCCACAGCTGCACTCTCTGGAGCCTCCCCAGCCCTGCCTTTTTTTTTTTTTTTTTTTTTAAGAAAAACTCCATCAAAATAACCGCTTGAGTGTTTTGGAGTAACCATGTGAGCTCTCTTTGTCCTTAATGGCATCGATAAACAAATACTAAAGGAAGATAGCAGATCGAACTGGCTGCTGAGCTGTGACAGTGTGAGATCTGCCATGGGTGGCCTCAATGGCCTTCCTTAACCATGAAATTCTGTCTGGAACAGAAGGAAAGTGGCAGGAAAACGCTACAACACAAGAGCCAATTGTGAGTGCGCTGCACACGCCCTTGGGCCAAATCCTTGTTCAGAGAAAGCAAGGGGGAAGGTTCTGGTTTTTGAAGAAAAACTAAATCAATCATGAGAATACTTAAAATCTTCAGAAGAAAAACACGTAAGACAAAACCAGTCACTGGTGACACTTTTTAATTTGTTGTGGTCAGACTTTTTTGAAGTAAAACCAACAGAGTAAGACAGAACCAGAGGACAGGCACAGTCATATTTACAGCCATTCAAAACTAACAGTGTAAAAGGAGAGCTCAGTGGTGAAAGAAGCATAGAAGCATACAAAGAATAGTCTTTTTTTGATTATTATTAGTTTTATTGTATTATCTTCTTAGCTATTAAAAGAATCTGTTGCATTTTTTACTGCCCAAGTCCAACTCACCATCTCCCCCTCAAAACTGGTGATACAAAAAGCGCCATTTTGTCTCTTTGTAGACAACAAGACCACCTGCTTTTATTTTTCCAAACCTTACTGAAGATGCACAGCACAGTTAACACTAATGCTCTATTCTTTACCATTAAATAAAAAATAAAACAGTTGGGCAAAGGGAAAAAACTAGACTAAGTCAGTGAAATCATTCAGTTGGATTCTGGATGACAATCAGGAAATAGTCTTTATCTGGAGAGAAAAAAAAAAAGAAAATTATTCTTTCATTCCTGGTATTTATTCACAGAAACAGTAAATTCCAACGTTTTTCACATCTCTCTGATGTGCTGTGGGAACTTCAGAACCCTGACATTCACTCTCAATGAGCAAAACAGGTTCCAAGTGTCAGATAATTTATTTTATGGGTTTTACTGAGAAAAACTCTCAGCTTTAGAAACTGCACGTTCCCAAGGCAGCTGAATTTAACCCCGTTTGTGCCAGGAAACTACAGTAATTGGCACATGCCAGTGGTGCAAGGTGGTCACTGCCTTTCTCTCACAGGCACACTGGGGGCTGCAGCTGTTTTTTCTGGAACAGCACTTGCTCCTCTCTTTCCATCCTTCCTGTGGAATTCCGAGGCTGCCTCAGCATGAACCAGAGCCTGTGTTAAGATCTGCCCTGACCCATCCCTGCCTAGGGGAACTGCCATTCCCTGGGTGGCCTCTCCACCAGCCCCATCCCAGCAGGGAGCATGCAGGGACAAGGCTGAATTCCTGCCACATGAGAGACCTACACTCATCTCGCTGCTTCCCAGTCTGGAATTCAGCAAAATACTGAGCATGTTTCCTGAAAAGAAGGTTGCTGCTGCTGCTGCTGTATGCCATGACTAGTGATTACAGCTACAGCGTGCTCTAATACTTTTCCCAGAACTGGAAAATCAGGACTGTCTTGTTTTATCACTCAGTCCACAGTTCTGAATGGAAATTGCTCTCAGAACATATTTCTTTCTAAATCCTGAGGTTTTATACTGAAAAACAAAGCATGAGAGGGTGCAGCACGCTCTCAAGCATCATCTAATACTTTCTAGTTTGATTCACACAAAATGAGGGAAGGGATTTGCCACATTCAAACATGACAAAGGGAACTTAGGTCAGTGATAAAGCTTTCAACTCTCCAGAAAGTAGAACGGTTTCTTGGAAAGAAGGGATTATCCAATGTGAACACAAGCAGCAGGCACTCCTTCCAGGCTGACAGCATCAGTCTCAAGAGAAAACAATCCTGCTGCATTCCCAGATTCCTGCTTTCACCCTGCTCTCTCTTACCTGGAGCAACCATGATTTCATTTTTCTTGGAGCGGATCCGCAGGAATGTGAGGTCATTCTGGGGATCAATGTCCCGCACGGTGCTCCTGGCCTTCATGATGAAGCTGTGCATGAGGCCGGCGTACTGAATGGTGGTGGAGTTGTCTATGGTGCTCTTGATGGGAATACCTGCAGGAGAGGGACAGCAAGGCTCAGTGACAAACCTCCAGGGCCCACCCCGCACTGGGCATCACCAGGTCCAACTTTGGTTGTCACTGCACCAGGGGTTAGGAGTGTTCTCTTTGAAGGCAAGAGGAAAACATGAAGAAAAACAAGATATGAAAAAGATGAGATGTGGGACCACAGGTGGAGGTGAGAACTGTTTACCTCCAGTAGCAACAGTGCTTTACTTCTGCATTTTGCGTGCTGGAAATAGAAATAAATTAAACAAAAATAATTATCTGTAGAGGAGAGAGGGAATAGCAAGGTTGCAGTTTTTTCTCCTGACTGGGGACACCTTTTCCTTTCAGAAAGGCTCTCCTACACCAGTTAAATTATATTGAGGTAGGCCAGGTTGGGATCAGTGATTATGGAGGACATCAGCTGCTGCATCACAGTTCCAAGGCTGAGGCTCCAACATTCAGCCCTAAGAGGTGGTGCAGTCCCGGGAGGTCCCTGGTTCAGTGGTAACCAGCCAGGAGGGGAGGCACGCTGTTCAGCCAGAGCTTTCCCTCCCTTACACTTCAGCCACCCATTAGATGTGTTTTCCCACCAAAAGCCAGTCAAACCCCAGCTCATGGGTCAGAACACAGCAGCCAAGCACCAAATTCTGCAGGGCAGAACCAGGTGTGTGTGCCAGTAGCTGCAGCTGCAGCAGAGAGCACAACCCACTCAACCATCATGGAAAAGCAGCGAGCAGGATCCAAGCTGCATGATCTGATCCTCAGTGTATTCACATGCAGTACTGTCATCTTTTCTAAGGATTATTTGTAGGAAACACTCCATTTTAATTGACAATCACACAATTTTAAGATTTTGGGCTGTTCACAGTGTACTGAAGAGTGCTCTGAAGAAGTTGCTCTGTTGGACCCTTCAGAGACTCCAGAAAGAGACAACTTGCTGCTGAATTCCATGAGGCCACAAGCACCAGACAGTGCTAAAGAACTCAAGCCTGCCAGGCCAGCAGCTTTCTGGACAGGCCCAGCAGCAAGATTTACATCTCATGAGAGCCTCAGTGCTACTGGTTAAAGTTTTCACAGACCCAGTTTCAAACACAGGCATAACTCAAATATTTCAATGCTTTTGCAAATTATTTTAATTTATTTCCTAAAATAATAAAGTGAGCTTGCAGAAATGGGAAACCAGTTTCTCTTGTAGCCTATGTCTGTCTCCTTGGGCTCCAGGAAAACCTCTCCCAAAACCAGAGTCTAAGCTAAGTGCAAGTGGTACAAGCAGCAGCCCTCAAAGTGTGTGGCTGGAGTAAGTGATAGGTCAGAAAAGTGAGGCTGGCACAGCACCTTCCGAATTAACCACGATGATTCCCTGCACTCCCTTCTGGCTCTGGATTCGCTTCAGTGTTTCCTCCACCTCAGCCTGCAAGAGAAATCACAAATCAGTACAGGGCTACAGCTGCTCTTTGCCTCCCACCAAAGCTTTGGGATTACGTGGCCGAGAACAAAGCTGCACTGGGATGGTTAAACAGACACTGCCTACACTGGTTTATGCAGACAACTGTCTGTACCTTGGTACCACCTTTTCTGCATGAGCTTTCCGGTTATTTTCCATCTGCCTTTCTTCTTCACTCATTTGTGATTATCATCCTGGAACGCCCCTCTCTCCTCCTCCCCAAGCCTCCTGCTGAAGGCTTGCAGCTGGAAGCTGCAGTCAGACTGCTACAATTTAGGTGTCAAACAAAAATCATCTTTGAAAATATACAGGAAAAAAAGGAATGAATGAAAAAAGTAGGGAAAAGATACATTGTGGGTGCAAGATGACCTTCCCTTTTATCAAATGAATGCCAAAAGCAATTACAAATAAGACTAGAGAGGAGAAAAACAATGAATGAACACTATTTGTTTATAATTCTGATTTGTGCTGGGATGGCCCCAAGGCTGTAACTACTGCCAATAATTTACAAATTAAAAAAGGAAAAATGCAAATGCAAGCCAAGGCAATGGTCCTTCGTCTTCTCTACAGAAACCATCAGAGGAGGTTTCAGTACCTTCTGCACAACTTTCCTGCTACAAGACACCCATCAAAATATAAGTATGGGATCCGTAGTAGGGGGAAACCTTCACACCTGAGCTGATTTCCACAGCTGGGTGAGTATTTGGCATTTTTTATTCCCAATAAAGGAAACAGAAACAAGCAGCATCTTTCAGATCCTGCAAGGCAGAGTCCCACAGAAATGGTTTAGGAAGGGAGACAGGAATCACCTGATCGAGGACAGGTGAGACCTACAAGGAGCATTTGGCCAAGGCTGTGTTCCCTGCGCACCTTGAACAACCCTCTCCACCTCCTCCCACAGCAAATGGGCACAAAGATGTCACAAGCCCCGTTCCCTGGGAAGAGACCTTGTCCAACAACACAACACCACACCAGCTCAGCCCCAGTACCACCAGCACTTTCCTCAGGGTGCTGTTGGTAACACGACCCATGGCTCAGAAGAGATGGGACCCCGTGAGCTGGTCTTTACGAAGCAGAAGTTTTTCTGTAAATTCAAGTATTTTCAACAAAACTCCAGATTATTTCTGAATGCTGGACTATTCTCAAATGGAAGGCAAGGGAAGTGAAACAAAGAACAAACTAAAGGGTGTACAAATGCTGAGAAAATACAGTGGCAAAATGTTAAATCTATTAAGAAATTAAGATCTGATTTCCTGCTTTCTTACTAGCACTATTTAAGTCCTGATTAAATACTTTCCTTCACAGGACCTTAACAAACCTTTTCAGATGCAAAGCAGCATCCATAGAGAAGGATACCAGTTTTTAATTTCCTCTAACACCTTCAGCTGATCTAACTGACAGGTGGGTGATCTGCTCTGACAGCTCACTGCTGCTGACATGGGACGGTCCTACTCCTCCTATTCCCACTCTGAGGCTTGTCCAGCACCTCCACAAGCCAGTGCAGCTCACCAGACCAACAAAAATAGTACTGAGAAAAAAATTACATGTTTAATTCATGAAACAAAAAAACCCCATTTTAATGAAGGTCTGAATAACTACAAGAGATAGCACATGGAGAAGGAGAGATGCACTCTAGGAAAGGAGAATAAACACTCCATCATCACCATTTTGCTGTATGTATAACAGCAGCCTTTATCTTCCTGTTTCCATTGGGAATACCTGAACTCCTAGGTTTGCCTAAAAAAATACATCTTATTAGATAATTTCAATTTTTCCTCTGCAACTTCGGTCAGCATTTATTTCTTTACAAATTTTGACATATATTTTGATCCCCAATTTCATCAACATGCAATAGCCAACAATGCACCTGAGCAGGGAGAAACCTCTAATACAATCACAGTAGAACGAATACAGCCCGGGTTATTAAAGAGCCAAACCCAGCCTCTTTTCCCTGACTGCTTCCAGCTTTAGGGATGTGCCCGGGCAGCCGAAGGAAAAGCAGGTTTCGCTGTGAGCGTTTCCCCGGCACAGGGCTGGGCTGGATCGGATGAAGGTTCGGCCTCTCCCCGCAGTGACTCAGGGCCGGGCAGGGCCAGTGAAGCCCCTCGGAGGCAGCGCCCGGACCCGCCGCGCTCCCGGCCCGGCGCTGGGGGGACGGGCGGGACCCCCGGGCCGGGCCCGCCCTGCACAAACACGGCCCCGCCCGGGGGCCTGACACAGAATCTGACAAGAACCGAACCGGGCCGGGGGCTCCCAGGCCCCGCAGAGCCCCCGCGGCCCGCAGCGGGGTCTCGCCTTTACCCGGGCCCCGCCCGCGGGGCAGCGCCTGTGCCTGAGGGGAGCCGGCACCGGCACCGCCCCGCCCTGCGCCGGCCGCAGGAGCCCCCGAGGGCCGGGGGGCGCAGAGACCCCCGAGGGCAGCACAGGGGCCCCGCCCGCACTCCCGCCAGGCCTCACCCACCATGATCGAGCCGCCGCCTCCGCCCCGTCTCGGCCCCGGCGCTGCCCCGGAAGCGCTTCGAGCGCGGGGCGGGACCGCTCCGGGGACACCTCCCCGAATCCCGCGGAAGCCCCACAAATCTCCCCCGACCTCCCCAGGCCGTTCCCGGGGCCGCGGTGGATCCCTGATCCCGCTTTAGGGCCATCAGCCATTCTGTGATTCCATGACAACGGGTGTGGGGAGTTCTTTCTCCCCCCAGATGGCCGTGTCCCCTCAGCTGCTGCCGGAGTCCCCCTGGGACAGGGGCAGAGCCACTCCAAGGCGTGGTGCACCCTAAAACCCTGGGACCTCCCTGCCATAGCCCCGGGGATCCGTGTCCTGGGGGCAAAGGTGGCTGCTGCCCTGCCAGTGAGAAGGGATGAGCTCTGCTCCCTTGGGGAAGGACTGGGGAGGACCCGCAGTCTGATGGCAAAACAAAGTAAGGCACGGAGGAACTGCGTCCCGCATAACCTCAGCTCTGTCCTACAGACACAACAGCAGCATTTGGGACTTTTCCCCATCCTCAGGCTCTGCTAGAAGTGAAACAGAGTCCCAGAATGGTTTGGGTGGGAAGAGACCTTTAAAGGCCAGCTCATTCCAGCCCCTGCCATGGGCAGGGACACCTTCCACTGTCCCAGGTTGCTCCAAGCCCCGTCCAGCCTGGCCTTGGGCACTGCCAGGGATCCAGGGGCAGCCACAGCTCCTCTGGGCACCCTGTGCCAGGGACTCCCCACCCTCATAGGGAAGAGATTCTTCCCAATATCCAATCTAAACCTACTCCCTATCAGTTTGAATGCTCCTTCTTTGAGGACCACGACCTCGGAATCAGCAAACGGACGCTGGGCTCACACTGAGCTCCCACAGCAGTCACAGTGAGCTGGTATTTGTTGGGTGAAATGTAAAACATGTCCTCACAATGTGTTTTTAGATTTTTTTTCCCCTCTGAAAGCCAGGATTTGACACAGCAGGTAAGCTCACTGGCCCTTCCAATATGTCAGAGCCTACTTTCTCCTTAGAGAAAACAAGATTTCTCCAATTAGCCCTGTCATTTGTGCACTGCTGGGCTGACAGGCTGAGAATGGATATGGGAACAGGTATTGCCAGAGATCAGGAAAAAATCCTTCTTTAGGATCCAAGAGATATGGCTATTTCCTCTTGTAGTGGCTATTTACAACTCTGCAACCTAATTCAGTTAAATTCTAATCTCTCTTACCAGTCCAGCAGCAAGTTTTACAGCTTGGCTACAAGACATTTTGCCATGGATTGATTTAATGTCTAGTCCCAGCTGTGAGGGTAAGATTTGGGCAACAGTAAAGATGTGGTTGATAATTTGGGCAATAGTAAGCAGCGCACAGCTACCATCAGACACCCAAACCAAACATGGGTTTGTTTAGAAAACCATTCCCTTTCTGCCATGAACAAAACCAACACCCCCACCCAGGGCTGGTGCTGGCATTAGCACCATCATCATTAAAGCAAACAGAAAAAAAAAAGGTGAAACTGATATGTACATTTATCATACGTTGCATTGTGATTAATTTTTGCCTTTTTAAAATAAACTTCAGATGTATGTGAAATACCATGGTAGCTGTACTCACATAAAGCTGCCCAAAGCAGTGTCAAATTCTGGGTTTACACAACTTACTGGGACGCTTTTAAGTGGTTCCATTCAAAGCTTGGAGGAAGCAGCTCCACGCCAACCTCCCTGCTGCAGAAAAAGGCAGTTGTTGTTATTTGCCTGGCACAGAAAATCATCCTTGGGATTTGCTGCCACTGACAAAATTGTGTTAACCGAGCCTGTGGGAACACCTGGGAAAGTAAGCAGAGGGAGAACCCAGTGGGAAGGTCTGCAGCAGGGAATATCACCCTCAGGGAAGGATGACCACTTTAGGGACCATTTGACCAAACTGGACATGACCAGGTCCCTGAGACAGAATCACAAAATTAACTAGGCTGGAAAAGACCTTGGTGATCATCAAGTCCAACCTATGACCTAAGACCTGACGGGACATCCCTGTGCACACTGAGGGAGCTGGAATGTCACTGCAAAGCCCATCTCAATAATCTGGGAAAGCTTGTGGCCATCAGGAGAGGTTCTGATGACAGGAGGAATCTAAAGAACCCCTCCCCCTTCAAGGAGGGTCAGGGACACCACAAGGCTGGTTGGTCTCACTGGAGTTTTTCCCCCCTCCTTTGTGGCATTCTGTCACTCCTAACCCCTTGCAGTGTCATTCCTCATTGCAGATATCCCTACGACAGTGCTACGACGAGATGTTACAGCTGTGGCTCCTGCAGAACCTCCCTCCAGCCTGCCTCCCTTCGGCCTCAGCAGCCTCACAGGCCTCACTGACTCCTCAGGGCATCATCCACAAGCACTAAAATTCCAGGAATTGTGTCCAAATTCTCCTGTTCAATATCCAATGCAATCAACAAGGGTGGATGAGGTCTTGGGAAAGAACTATTCTTAAAGAATCCTAGTGGAAGGACAAGTCCAGGCAGCCTGACCCTCGCCCCCAGGAGCACACAAACAACTCATTTCCACCTGGATATTCTGACACACATAAGGAATAAGGACCAGACCACCAGCTCTTTAAGTAGTTTTATAAAAGTATTTGACTTACTGAGATACTGTTACAGTTACCTGAGTATTTGAAATTACAATGCAAGGAAATATCGACAATGAATTTCAGTACAGTATTTTACAATCCAGTGCTGCTGATCCCAGTTTCTACACGAGTTCACTAGAGCACATATACACAAACAGTGATTCTTGGAGAAAATTAAAAGACTACAAAAAAAGGGGGCTGGAGATACCAATATAACAGAGCTGAGATTACAAATCCAGTACAGCATGTCATAAAATTAAAAAAAACAAAACCAAAAAACCCCCAAACATTTTTTTATTTTTCTCAGAATAATAAAAAAAAAGTTGTTTTTCTTTTTTAAACACAAGCAACCGACTTAAAAAAACCTCAAACTTCCATACTAGATCAGATAAAGACATGATGTATTTACTGTGCATGTCATTAGTATATGAACAGTTCCTGAGCTACTCGTAACAATAAGGCTTTGTTAATTCTCAGCATTTCATTTTCTCACTTCATTCTCATGAGGGAAAATTCTAAATAAAATTTCTTTTAATACTTGGTAATTAGGATCAATTGACAGTTGCATATGAATGCACATTTGTGACATACTATGAATTTATGCAGCTCAGGTTGCTAAAACAATTGAAGCAGTGGGAGACTAATTAATTAATCTCTGCTGAAAATCTCACTCGTAAATCCAATCCACAAAAACCTGTTATCTGGGATAGCAGCTGCTCTGGGCTCATCCCTGTATTGCTTCACCAGATCCCCAGAAAGAACTGAAAAGTGCACCAGTGGCTTGTATTAATTCCTTTTAATTTCTACACAACATGCTGTAAAATTTTAACAGATTTGTTAGTATTCACAAGTCAAATGCCTAAGGAATCTGAACTTGTGCCTTCTGAAATAGTGTCAATTTAACACCGTAATGTTGCTTTAAACTTTTTATATTTGGCCAAATTCAGTATTTCACTGATTGTTTTTCCTCCCTCAAAGAACTCTTTATTTGCAATATTTTTAAATCATATCTGGTGCTTGGGATATCCAACCCCCTTTCTCCCATCCTGGTACAGCAGAAAAGACATATAAACATGCCATTTAAATTAAAGAAACAATGGAATAAATGGAATCCTGGACATCAAAAATATATACAAGCAGGTATGTTTTTCCTGAACTAAACATTTCAACCATAAAAATATTCAACAGCCAAACCCTATAGAACTAGGGCTAAGGCTATTTCAATTGTAACTATTCTTTATTTTAAAAATATAGGGCTGACAGCCTTTTGGGTGATATTTATACATGAACAATAGTTCTAGGTTCCCTACATGAATTGTAAAGCAATATGCAGAACATAGACTATTTTTCATAGCTTCATCTTGCATTATCTTGCTTAATTTAATCTCTCTTGTAAATATGTTAGATAACTACATTTCATTGTAAGAATTAATATAAACTGAAAATATATATATATAAGGCTTTTTTTTTGTTTTCCTCATCAGCTGTATACTGTGATAGATCCAAATGTTGTGGAAGTTGGCAATTCTCCTCCCAGTCACACCTGAAGGTGAATTCTCACCATCAATGAAACTTTAAACAAGGGGCGTTTCTGTATCATCAGCACCTCTCCCCGGACCTTCCTTCGATTAAGCCTGACAAGTCCCACCCTCCTGCCTTCCCAAAGCATTTATCACTGAGACCTGACACACTTGTGAAGTCAGTTAAAACCTGTAGTGTCTTGGTTCTTCTTAGGCCTGAATCAGTTTTTTCCTCGTGCAGTTTAGATGGATGAGACAGCAGGAAAGAAATACTCTTTTCCAAGACTGAACATTCAGTTTTACACTTTCCCACTTTCCTGTTTCAGCTCTGTGATGTCAAAGAGTCTTAAATGCAGCTCCTGCCGCAGTGCTCTGAGCTGCAGGTTTGCTTTAATATGTGCTACATGTTATTTCAAGTGTCACATCTCTCACTGTGGCTACAGCTCATTTCACTGGTGTCTGACTTCCTCCCTTCAGGGGAAGGGAAAGGGCTGACCAGACCCAAAAAGTGCATTCAGTCTAAAGGAGCAGTAAAATGCAAAATAGTCTTGTAAACCAGAAAAGAATTAACAGATTCTAAAAGGAAATAAAAGATGTTAATCCAACAGGAACTCACTACAAAAGTTACTAGCTGTAAGCAGCTTAGGGTGAATTAGCTTAGGAACCTCCCCAAAAACTTTAGTTTCAAACTTTATAGAACTATTTACTGATGCTCCAGCTTTCCAAAAACCTGTAATCCATGTCTGAACCTTCTAATCCTCTTGGCCTCAGCCAGTCTCACACATCAGTTCATCTGCAGGAATGATGAGTAGGATCATTTTCTGAATCCAGTTGTTTTGTGTCTCTTCCTGAGAGCCCAACGAACTCTTCGGAGCAAACTGACTGCAACATGTAGGAAAAACACCGAGGGTAATGTCCATTAACACTGCTGACAAACATCAGCCTGCAAACAGGAACCTCAATGGAATCAGTGCAATCCCAGCTGGGTTTGTCTTTTGCAAAACAAGTGAAGTACCACAGTGTTAATATTGATTTCAAAGTTAAAACGTGTTACACAGCAAAAGCTCAGAATCCTTCAGACGGCACAGAGCAGTGTTCCAACAACTTTGGGCAGGTGTCTGTTTTGCTGACAGGAGCAGGACTGGGATAAACCAAAGCGAAGCTATGCCCTGGATTTGTGCCACAGTTTGACATCCCCTTAACAGCAGCTTGAGTCCAGCTGGCACATGAGCAGACTCCAGGCAGGGAAAAACAGTCTGGCCACACTTGAGTTAGAAAAAGGAGCTTAAGGAATGGAGCTGCTCATGGCACAGAGGTGGATCCAGGCCGGCTCTGACACTGCTGTGAAGAGGCTCAGGATGCTGCTGCAGCATTGCAGCTACCAATGAACTTCCCAGTGCATCAGTAGCAAAAATGCTACTAAAAAGGAAAGACAAAACTATTGTTAAAAATCTGTCAGTCATTAAGGACACATTCTAATTAATGAATGGTAAAACAAAGCAGAGCCCAAAGCTGTATTAAACCTCTACTTCGGTCATTAGTCACTTGTAGCCATATCTGATTCTGCATTTGATTTCTGAAAGTGCTCAGTAGAATTCCAGAGTTAATGTGGATAACCTCAGGATAACATCAATTTATTTACACATTAGTACTGTTAAATAAATCCAAGTCATGTCTACTTTACAATGAAGTGTGCAACAAGCAGAAGAAGTGAAGAACATACATCGTGTTGAATTCACATTCTTCAAGGTGCAAATTTCAGCTACTCTTGCCCAAATCCTTCTGTTTCTTCAATTGCAAATAACAGTTTTTCCTTCAACTGCTCATAATTCTTATATGGTGGAAGGTCTAAGCGATTGAAACTGAAAAATAAAAAGAAGTTAAGTACTGATGAAGAATTCAACAATAACAAAAAATCCATAATGAATAAGGGTGATTGGAATTTTTGCTGTGGAGATGGATAGTGGGATTTATACCCTGCGAAAAGCTGACTACGGATATAAATGCATGTATTTCTGAGGGCAGACGTTAGGATTCAAGTGCTCATACAGTGATAGTTTGCACTAACTTTTCCTAGTTGGAGGAAAACCAACCTCTAGCTGTTCAATTAGAGCCATCATTCAGATTCGAAATTTTCAATTTGTGTGGTTTTGCCTACCACTAACACCCGAAGAAATGAGTAGAAGTGACCTTTTCTCTGGGAGGTGTGTGAATGTGGCTATTTCACTAAGGAGTGCAGTGATAACAAAGGAGAGTCTCAACCTTGTTAGACAGTACTGTTAATTACTTTAATTGTTCACTAATATAATACACAAATCCATGGAATTCACAATGGACTCTGTTCCATTTCACAAGAGCTTTTCAGAAGTTCAGCTATTATTCAACAACATAGTTCATTGGTGTAACTTGTGTTTGCTTTCACAGAGTCTCAACTATTTCAGCATATTACCCATTTACTAAAATGTCAAAGTAGACTGTGGTCAGCAAAACCAGAGCAATAGCAATATTCTGATTTGTTATGTACTCACCAGGTATGACTTCTGGGTAACCAGTTTTCCTTTCCAACTTTTTCGATACAAAATTTTTGGGGTCCATTGCTCCCTGTAACAAATTCCAATAGACAAGGCATAGGTCCAGCTACCTTTGTATCACTAACACACACCTGAAGCATGCAAGGCTTAAACAAAGACAGGATTACCATTACTTGCACAGAGGAGGGACATTTGTCTCACTATATAGCTCTGCCTGGATCAAAGTATGCATGTGGAGAAGTGCACCAATTTGAAGTGATTTTAAAGCACAATAAATAGGTGTGAACATTCTTTCCCTCTTTTTCCAGCATAGCTCAAGTATATGCAGGGCTTACAAAACAGCATTCAATATAAAATTCATTAAAAATTCCATAAATATATAATTTGGTTCTTTTCAGAAATATGTCCTGCATTAGAAGGGTTATTAATACATACCCATGAGGTCAGCAAATCCTCCCACTGGCAATCTGCATGTTCCAGTCACAAACTGCAAGAGTCTCATCCTCTTCTCATTATCTATTTCTTTCACAAACTGAAAAACAGTAATCAAAATAAAGATTTAGGGATAGATTCAATCTTCAGGTTTTCACATCATCACCAAGCACAGATGAACAGTAACGTGGCTGTTAGGAACAGCTGGATTAGCAGTAATAGTTTCTATCTGCACTCTGCAGGTGTGCTCAGTGTTCTGACTACTGTTCACTGAGCTGTAGCTGTGCTCTGTAACTTCTGCTGGTCTGAGAATAAAGCAAAGGCTCCAAACCTGCCAGAACCACACGATCTGCCTGCTGGTCCTGGTGTAGTGCCTGTAGATGGTGTGTCTCTGCCAGTCATTCAGGTCAATTTCTTGCATTCCACAGAGAAGCACCTTTGAAACAGAAAAAGGGAAATAAGCAGAGGAGTACAAATTTCCACGTTCCTTCTATGACCTCCCACATAGCAAAAGAGAACAACTGGACCCCCACTTAGCAGCACCTGCAATAACAGTGCACTTGGTTTTAAACTTCATCCAGAACTTCTATAAACAAAGATTGGTGATGGTTCATGAAGTGTATTTGGAGAGGCCATGAATTAGAGAGCATCTCTGTTGTGAAAAATAGAGTAATCGCTTGCCATTTTAGGAATAAATTCTTCCCTATGAGGGTGGGGAGGCCCTGGCACAGGGTGCCCAGAGAAGCTGTGGCTGCCCCTGGATCCCTGGAAGTGTCCAAGGCCAGCTTGGAGGGAGTTTGGAGCAACCTGGTCTAGTGGAAGGTGTCCCTGCACATGTAAGGGTGCTGGAACAAGATTATATAAGATCCCAAACTCAAACCATTCTGGGATTCTATGTAGACATTCGAGCCAGAACAGTTTATCTTTGCCCAGCCATACAATTCTTCACTAGGGATGGGATGTTTTGTTTTGATGGTTTTACTTTTCAAACTGAACAGATGCTTCAGAAAGTGTAATTTTGAGAGATCAAACAGAGAACTTGGCCCAATCTATATGCAACCATCCATGGCATATCTGGTTTTATCTCCCATTCTGTCAAGTTACTCATTCTTTGAACACGGGCAAATCAAAGAATCACAAAAACAAAGTAAGAAATTTCTCCTGACAGAAACTTGGCCTTTAGAAACATCTAAGTTGGCTGCAAAGAGGAAAGTTAAGGGAAATACATTAATCTAATACTATTCCATGAACTTTCCCACATACTCCCTATAAAACAGAGTTGTCAGCCTCAGTGAGTTCTGCTCTTCAGATGTACTGACTGGAGTTTAAGTATTTTATGTGTAATGACCTGGATCCAGCAATAGCCAAGCAATCCTTTACCTCTAGTTCCTTTGCATCAAAATACTGCAAATACTGTTGTGGCAGAATTTCATTGAAGCCTTCAAAGAAAGCCTGTGTCTGCTCCTCAACACCTCGAGACAGTCTCCATTCTGCTACTAGCCTGGAAAAAAAGACACACCAAGATATTTTAAATGGCTTATGCTAACCCAAGTCCACATCTTTGCCTATTTTGAGATGAACTGTAAGCTAAGTTAAAAAAACATGGAAAGTCTGGAAAGTTCTGGGGATAGAGCTCTGTATAATTTTATCAGCAGCCTTTACTCTGTGCAAATGATTTCATTTTTTCTCTAAATTAAACCCTAACTGTTCAACCATTCTGGTACAGAAGTGTTTTGGACTTAAAGAGGAGGCAGCATCTCTTCACTGATTACATTGATGAGAGCACAGCGGTCCCAAGGTATTTGAAGATTTTGTCTGATATTCTCCCCAGAAATCTCAGTTGTTATCCATGACAAGGTAAAAAACAAATCAAGCTGTACTGGTGAAGAGCAGCAGGACTGCCAGCTTACCAAGCAGTGACTATGTCCATTTGGAAAGTTCCATATTTGTTTCTGTTAATCATGAAACTTTGCTCTGTGGCAGAAACTCCACTCTCCATTAATAAAAGGGTGAAAAGCAGGCAGGAGACCCGGAGAACCTGAACCCAGGGAGAAGCAGATATTATGCTGAATTCAAGCCTAACCTGTCAGGAGCACTGGAGTCTAAAGGAGAGGTGGCTATTTCTCATTTCAGTCCTAGAAACTTGGGGGACTTAAAGCAGGACTTGGAGTAAGACAAAAGAATCTGAATGAAACTGGAATCCAAGCTCTCCCTGGGTTCCTAGGAACTAGAGAAGAATGATTTTCTGCAGATCCTCCCTCCTGCCACATACCAGTATGTTTCTTGTGCAAACACCACCTTTCTTGTGAATCGCTGAAACGTCTGCAGATTTCTCATGCGATGAAAACAGAGCCCACTCCCGACTCCCTCCCCCGCCCACAGAAAAAGCCGTCACAGAACACATCCTAACAAAGAGGAAAATTCTCTGTGATTCAGTTTAATTTGTGCCTGCAATGTGTGATGACTTTTTTTTGTTTTTGCAAGCACATCCTCCAAGCTTTTATGTTGAAGTTCACACCTTTAATCAGAGCTGCTGTTCTGCCGCACACTGAGGAAGGAGGGGATATTTCAGAACAAAGCAGGTCACTGTTCACGTTTTTATTCCTTAATCACTCAGGCTCCTTCACTCTTAATCTATTGCTTTAAAACATTTTGGTGCTGCAAATATGATCCTTACATTATGACAATACAACATATGACATCATTCATAACACTGTTACAACTACAAGACCAGTTCAGATAAAACTAACAGCAATTCCAAGTATCTTTGAAAAATAAGAATCTTCACAAAAGCATCCAAAAATGTTCTCAAAAAAACCCAACAAAAAAACAACTCCTCAAAACCCCAAATGAACCAGAAATGGCTGGCTAGAACATCAGCAGGCTATGAAGCAATATCATTATAATAATACACACATGTAGCATTTCATGAAATACCTGACATTCACAATTCTTATCATGGTGTTCTGCTAAACTGAGATAACATTAGAAAAAAAATGGACTTTCTTCTAACCATGATCTTTAGGAAAAGTGGATTTTAGAAACTTATTTCTATGTATATTCCTCTTTGAAATATGAGATCCAAACACGTGCCACTTGTTGCCAGCAGCAGCAATTATTCAGCAATGCTTTAGATGACACAGACAGTCTTGTTGCTGGAACTCAAGAAAGAAAATGACAAAGTATTTTAAAGTCTTCACTTATTCTTACCTGATGTAGTCTTCTTTATTTTCTTCTGTGACCAGAATGTTGCTACCATTTGGCTTCAAATCATGGCTTTTGATTTCACCTAGTATTTCTTTATCAACAGAAAAAAACATTTCCAAGCCACATTCTTCAATATCATTCTCTCTGGAAGGAAAAAAATATAGTTTTAAATAACTGTGTTGAGAACTTGCACGCAGTAGAGGAGATGAATATGAAGAACCTTAAGGCAAAAGGTTTGGAGCGAAATAGTCAAGATAAGGACAGCTAGAACTTCTTTAAAGCATTAAATCTTCAGTAGTAACCTTGAAGTCAAATTGCAAGTGTAACTAACAGAAGAATTATGTGGTAGTAAATAATAAACTACATTTGTTAACTTTGTGTTATTGTAGCACTAAACATTTTGTTTTCTAACTAAACCAGGTACTAGAGAAACATTAAATGGATTTTTGCTGATTTCTTTCAATCAGTTATCTGAGAAGTCTCAGTCGAATTTACTCAAGCAGTTTTATTTGTAACCATGTTCAAGACTGCCACATCTGTATGTCTAACTAGAATTAATAAAAGCCAACAAAAACAAGAACACAAGATGCTGCACGGAATATTCAATGAACCAGAAAGGCTCTGCTTTAACAAATCATTCTTTGTGTATCTAAAGTCACAGTAAAAATTCCATACTGCTCTGCAATGTTAGATTATACTTTTCAATGGGGTTATTAATAATAGATTTACACCTACTTCCTGGCAGAAGTGAAAACCAAAAACATTGTATTGCTATTTCAAGAACAAAATTAAGTCAAACTCACTTTACCCAGATGAGAGAGTTGTAAAACTCTGGGTCAACAGATTCTAAATCCTTGAGTCCTACTGCCTTGTTCAGGATACGTTTATAGAATGGCAGAGAGAAACCAGTGTCAATAAACTTCCCATGGAACAAAGCCTGAGGAACACAAAACCAGACAAAATAATGCAAAAGATGATTCAATACTTAATATGACAATATTCTGTTCTCTGTGCCCATGAAATCTGACAGCCAAAGAATTAACCCAACCTGAATATCGTGACTGCCAATATGCTGAATTAGTTTATACCAACAGGAGTTATAGCCAAACACCTGATAATTTCAACTCAAAAATGGATTTTTAATTATCCATCTGATGACACAATATTTATTCATAGGAAAATTAAGGACAGACCCTCTTCCTGCTTTAGGATTTACCATGGCAATGAACCTCCCGATGAATCTGAAGTATTTCAGGTGGTCTGGGTTGATGTAAGAGGCTGGGTTTATCTGTAAGCAGTAGTTATCTTTCCCTGCATATTCAAACAGGCAATACATGGGGTTCAAGACTTCGTGTGACAATAGAAAGAACCACTCCCTGAAATCACACAAACAATAAGAACACATTTCAAAATAAATCACAGCAGAAATTACTGTAGCTAACTCATGTTGACTCAGGCCCTTGTTGGCACAGTCTGCCTCCTTCCCCAGAGAGCAGCTGGCCCACACTGACACCAAAGGGAAACTACAGCAAATTACAAATTAAAATGCAAAGTTGCAATGATACACAACTGTCAGTGGTTTGGATAAAACCCACTCTTATCTAAATGAGCACATTACAAGTCTACCACTGATCTGAACATCCGGGGTTGGGGAATGCCAATTAACATATGCACTTCTCAGTTACATTCCAGTCAAGACTTTGGATTTAATTGTAGATTTCTGTTCACTTTTTCAATAAACTCTACTTTGAGATTAACAGTTGGGTCAAAGGCTCACTTTAGTTCAGTAAACTGCACCTCTTTAATCGTGGAGATGATTAAAGTCATTCCTAATGCAAACTGAAAATCATTTTATACAGTTTTAAGACATGCAAACACATCTTGCAGAACTGCCTTCCTCAGATGTTCCAAGATAAGGAATAAACTTCACTCCTATTGTGAAAGCACTGCACTTTAAGTATCTACTTTGGGGAAGCCTTCACATCACCACTTGCAGAACAAGTTATTATTTGCCATTTCAATGTAGTTTACCTTGCCACACCTCCATAATCTAAACCTTCTTCACCAGGGAAAATAACCCATAAACGTCTGCGGAGATCCTGAGGGCTGAAGCTCATTATCTTAGTGGAAGAAAAACAATCAGTTCTTTTTAAGAAAACAGCTGTAAGCACTGGCTAGAATTATTACTATTTTCTAACAAGCAATAGAGCATTTAATAATTTGGAAAAATTTTAACCAGGGTCTACAGAGCTTAACAAAACCGTAACGTTTTAACCTTAGGTCTACAGAGATTACCAAGAATTTCACTACTAATAATGCAAATAGGATTAATACTTTTTGTTAAAAAAAAAAAATTAATTACTCATTTCAAGACAACCAGACTAAGGTCAACTTAATATATTTTCGTACATAGCACATGCTAGTACAACACACTGTGAGGAAAAATGCACCAACAAACATAAGCACAACATGAAAAAATCCAGAGAATGGGGTGCTGCTTTGCTGCAGCACTCTTCTCAAAATTAACTCAGATTTTAAATCATTCTGAGGAAAAATAAATAAAAAAAAATCACCTTTGTCAGATAAATCAGTGCCAGAACTTCATATTTTAACATGATCTTCTAAGTGTGAACGCAGCCTAACTATTAAACTACTATTTTTTTGTTAGCCTGACTTGAAGTAACATTAGCAAGACATCAAAGGCTCAAAAATGACATGTGACAAGAAATATACTAACTCCAATTTTCATGCCCATTACTCCCATGTTTTAATACAATACCTGCTGAAACGAGTCCTCGAATAATGTTTTCCTGCTCACTGTGATCTTTATGTGCTGTGGCATTGCCAGTTGCTGAAAGGAAATTTTTTAGAGGTGAAGGGTACAATCACTTAAAGTTTCCACTACTGAATTTGGGCGGCTATTTGTTATATATATTAAAAGGTACAGCTGAATTTCATTAATTTATATAAAACAAACCCAGTAATCAAGGTATCTGAATTGTAATTTAATCCAAGAACAGATTGCTTCCAACATTGCTATCTACAGTGACATGCACACACCTCCAGATGCTGCTCAGAACAGGTTAAATACTGCACTCCTACAAGATACTGGAAAACATAAAGATCAGTAATATATTCTAACTGAGGAAGGGTTTCTACCCCAGAATTTATTAGAGACATGAAGTTCCTCTCATATGAAAAAAGGCTGAAAGAACTGGGATTGTTCAGCCTGGAGAAGCTTCAGAGTGACCTAACTGTGACCTTCCAGTACCTGGAAGGGACCAACAAGAAGGATGGAGAGAGTCTACTGACAAGGGCCTGGGGCAACAGGACACAGGGAATGGCTTCCCACTGCCATAGGGCAGGGTTAGATGGGATATTGGGAAGGAATTCTCCCCTGTGAGACTGGGAAGGCCCTGGCACAGGGTGCCCAGAGAAGCTGTGGCTGCCCCTGGATCCCTGGCAGTGTCCAAGGCCAGGCTGGATGGAGCTTGGCGCAACCTGGGATAGTGGAAGGTGTCCCTGCCCATGGCAGGGGGTGGAATGAGATGATCTTTAAGGTCCCTTCCAACTCAAACCATTCTGTGTTTCTATTAATTTAATAAAAAATTAGAACATTCAGGCCATACTGCACAAATTCCAAGTGAAAAATGAGGCTAGTCTCTCCACTATTCTCAAAGGATCATTCAGTGACTCTTGAAAACTGGAACATTTAAACCTAAGACTTTTTCCTAAACATCAAGTTACTTCATCTCTTGATATAAAGAGCTTAGAAGATCACAACTGACAACAGTAGAATTTGATATTATGTTAGAGCACCCTAACATGCACCACAGTATATCCTTCAGTGCTTAGACATGTCTGTTGTGTGGCAAATGCCCTGCATTTTCTGACAGAAGTGGGTATTTATACAGAAAGTAGATTGTGTATTAGCTCTGAAAATACAGTGCCTCTATATATTCCTGTATTAACAGCAGCAAGAAAACGCTATTCAGAAACCCACCACTTCAAAAAAAGTAGGTAAACTGATGTTTTCCTTTATTCTAAAACATTTTGAAGCCGTAAGTTACGTCGCTTTAGAGCTTACACGAGATGATGCAATTCCTGTATTTACTCCCTCCTAATTTAACTCACCTTTAACCTTAGAGCAGTTTGATTCCCTTTATTGGAAGGCACCGAAGAAGGCATTGAAAGCATCTAAGCAAAACTAAAAATGCAAGCAAATATTGCCAAGAAATGAATCCATACCTGACACCAGAATCTGAAATAATGGACCTTGGCTTTGAAATCACGCACATAAGCTATCTGGGGTCCATTGTCTCTGCAACCAGAAGGAGGAAAAGAATGATTTTCCAAGTGTTTTTGTAACTGAAGTAAAAGCCTGCAAATGTTTTAGTTGTACAGCTGAATGGTTTAGCTGGCTATCTAGACACTTTTTTGATTTTGGGGTGTAATTTCTTGTTTTTAAACAAACAAACAAAAAATCTTCCTTTGTAAACTGTGGAATGCTTAACAGTACATTTAAAACACTACCTGATCATTAACTGTAAAAAAATATTCTAACAATAAGGATGTGACGACATTGAGTTAACTTGGGAGGTAAATTCTGGTTTCAACTTCATTCTAGTTCCTAAAAAAAAAAATCAAAAAAGGAAAGGTTGGGTCTCTTTTAAAGAGCGAGACTAGTAACTCTAAGGAAGGGATTTGGTCATCAACAGGACAGATGCAGCTCCTCCATTACTCTCAAATCTCATTCACTACATGGCGAGAAGGATTCTGCAGTGTTCAGAACTCTGCCTTCTTCAGGGACTTAGCAGTGAATGAAAATCCCAGGTAATTAAGCAGCATTGCTCAATGTAAAACTTTCTGCCTAATAATGTAGTAAGAGGAAAGAAAAATAAAGATTTCAAGAATGATGTGTGCTAAACTTGACTTTTGAAAACTCAGTAAAATGTTAAGAACACTTACAGAGCAGACTTGCCCGTGCGGGGATCTATGTATGTAGTGGTTCTTCTGTTGTGATCCACAAAGTAGGGAATTCCATCCACAGTAAATCGCATTTCCCAGCCCTCTGGCAAGGGCTTCTCATTTAACTGACTGTGGATACAAGAAAATACATGGTAACTGATCAACTTAATCTATTAAGTCAATTGTGTAATACCTGAGACAGTAAGCATTTTGGAAAATCTAGAAAATCTACAGCTTGAGAAAGTTTCCATTTGGATTTATTTTGGCTTTTTTCCCCTCTCCTAAATTTGCAGTCAGCTCTCAATTAGACCAAAATGACTGGTTAAGTAAACATTAGCTCATTTGCTTGCACTACCCTTAAATAAAGGCAAAAAAAAAAACACCTTAAGAAAAAATGTAAACAAGGTTTATTGTCTCCTTTACAAACAACAGAATTTCATCTTCTAACTACAAGGCTTTTACTCAGAAATGGACACAATTTTAATAAGCAGCTTTTGATACTTCATGTATAATCACAGCAGCCAAAAATGTTTGAGAATGACAAAAAGAAAATGCAAATACCAATCATGTATAATTTTTTGACAACTTCCAACTCAGCTTTGCTATACACAAAAGTAGATCTCAATATATTTGGCAGACCTGAGCAGTATCACTGTGAAGTGCTCCCCAGTGACTTCCCTCCATAAATACCCTGTTCCTGACCGTGCAGCCCAAACATTCTGTTGTTGGGCTGCTCCAAGAGCAACTGTTCTCCACAGCTGGCTGCTGCAGAGGTGAGTGGCTATAGCTGTTACCCCTCTCACACAGCCTTGGCTGTCCCCCTTCCCCTCCTTCTCCATAGAAGACAGGTGAAGTTGCTTCAACAAACAGACATTTATTTTCAGCTCAAACAGCAGTTGGGACTGAACACCCTTCACCCTCAACTTCCTGCCTCCATTCCTTACCTTGAAGACTCGCAGTGACAGAGCCAAAAATAAACAAAACTCCAGTGTTTCTGGAGTAGTGCCTCAAGTTCTATGTCTCCTTTATTCCTCCTTTTCTAAAAAGGTGTGAAGAAAGATGCTACAGTTTTTTGGGGCTGTCTTCTTTCTGTCTCCTGCCTATCCCTGGAAGTGTCCCCAAGGCCAGGCTGGATGAGGCTTGGAGCAAGCTGGGATAGTGGAAGGTGTCCCTGCCCATGGCAGGAGAGTGGAACAAGATGGGCTTTAAGGTCCCTTCCAACCCAAACCATTCTGTGATTCTATGACTGTCTAGGAAACAGCCAAAGTCTTATTCAAGACTCTCTGTACCATCCCATCATCATACAAAAGAAATCTCTCCTTCCTCCAGTGATGCTGATGTTTAGACAAATGTAATTGATTACTTATGAAAAGTAGAAGCTGTCCTGGGGAATGAGCTTATTGCTTACTGGCTTTCCTGGTAATTTTAGTATGACAAAGTAATATCGTGACAGTTTGGCCAATATCTCATAATTTTTTATCGAGCTCTCTGATGTTTGCACAGCACAATCCATGCCTTACCTGTGCGCAGCAATTCCTGGCTCACTCTACTCTCACTACTTGGCTACATTTTCATTTCATTTACACTTTCATCATACATGAAGCTGCAACTGATTTCTTACCCCTGACTCCTGGGGTCTTCCCACTGAGTGATTCGTGTGTTGTGATTGACAAAATACACTCGGCCATTGCTGTCAGTTCTCTTTTCTGAAAAGATGTAAAAGGAGAAAAAATTCAATTCCCCCTTTAATGTATTGCTGAGACTACATCAAATAAATAGTATCAATCACCAGACCCTGCCACAGCCTCTCCTGTCCTCAGGTTTCTCTGCACCTCCTCTGACCCAAGACATTTTCACTGTCACTGACATTATTCCTTACTAGGTCATTTATTTTTCAGTTGTAGGGAAAATTAATTGGAAAAAGGGAAAACTCTGAGCTGTTTTGTCCATAGGAAATTTCAACTGTGTTAAATATTGTGATATGCCTGACAAGCAACACAGAAAGTAAACACAGAGGAGGGAACAGATGTACACAGAAGTATCAAGAAGGTACCAGGGAGCTTCATGTTCAAATTATAGCAGGGAATAAAAAATGGTCAATGGAGTTTCCAAGAAAACCCATTTATATTTTCTCTCAGATGAACCATGGGCATACACCAACCTAACACAGCTTATGAGAAATGCCCTGGCTTGCTCTTCTGTACCATTCTGCAGCTCTTTGTACCATTTTTATTTAGTGTTGCAAGAGAAACGAATTACAAAAATGGGCCAAAATCTGACTACCACAGGTCAAAAGCTTTCATTTCCAGGGAAGTCTGTAGGTAGGCATTTGCCTATGAGCCTGACAGCAGAATTGCACACGATGTGGAGACTCAGTTTGCCATTTCCTAGACAATGCCAGCCTAAAGACTTTTCTTTGAAATGCTATATATGTAATGTACCTAAGCACAAGTGTGGGGAACAACAGTTTCATGGCACGAAGTTGCATCAATACCATGATGAAAAAAATCCAATAGTTCTGTTTGAAAAGCAGATAAGCCCAAATACCCAGGTCCAACTCTGCCAAGTAATTACTTGCTCCAAATTCCACAATTCTGAGAGCTTCGCCTACGTATCATAAAACTTGAATTTTTATATCTGCTTGACAGTCACACCAGAAAGCAGTTTTACACTTCTATTTTTTTATTACACCCCAACAAAATCTGTATTAATTGCAAATTCTCAACCCTGTAATGTACAAGAACAAATTTATTCCAGGGAGAGGGCCAAGTCAAGAAGTGGTTAGTTGTCACTATAAAAAACATTTTCCGACCAACAAAACTCTTCAAGAGTTGTCTTGGAGAGAGAATTTGGCAGTTTGATTGAGAGAGGATTTGGAGGCTGATTTAGCAGGAACAGGATGGTAGGGAAGAATGAAAAAGTCTCAAAAGGATGACAGTGTTAAAGCACCTATTGCACTTGTTACCAGAGGAGTAAACCAGAACCCTTTATAGTTTCTAAACTATATATATTTCACTTTGAAATGGCATATCCTAGTCAGGATTCTGTTTTAATAGCACTTTTGATTAGATCTAATTTAAAAATATTTTTAATCCAGATTTTAATTTTTAAAAACTAGCCTAGAACAGCTGACAAATAATTTGGCAGAAGCATGCTTTAATGTTTAATTACATTGCATTACAAAATACATTCAAGTTAGTCTTACCCCATCCATGTGGCAGAGGGCCAAGAGGATCAAACTCTTTGTTCTGTGCGGATGAAAAATCCTGGTTCTGCAAGTTACACAAACAAATGAGGCATTAATGACTAGTCATTTGCTTTCCAGATGTTCTACCATAGCCATCCTGAATTACTGAAGTAAATGCATTTTTGTTAATGTTACACATAAGCAAAGATGCCAACTATTTATTTTTCTTCACAGAGAAGGCCTGTTTTACTGACCTTGGCATGCTTAATTAAGTACAGTGCCAAGAAATAATTATTCTTTGTTTAGTGCCCCTGCCTATGCAGGAGGAAATTAGTACAGTAGCACCCAAAACAATCAGAAAGCAAACCACTTCATTCCTGCACTCAGTACAGTTCTCCCTACCACCACTTACAGGCTCCATTTTATCCTCACACGTACAGCAAATCAGAACCTACGCCATTCCTGATGAGCATGAGTTGGAGTGATCTAATGTTATTCATCAGAGGCAAACAATGGATTTAAAATGCTAGAAGGATTATTTTCTATTTCCCTGCTCTCCTAACATTCATTGCACGTAACTCATTTTACCCAGAGCAGAAATGTATGGCCTGTGAGCTTGCTTACTTCCCAGGTGTTTGGCCAGGGTAACACAACATGCAATACAAATAAACCAGCTTATTACTAAGCTGCAGTTTGTTTTGAACCAAAGGCTTTATCAATATTGTACATAAATTTTATCCAAGAAGCCCTATATTGAGGCGACAGCTAAACCCCATGTGCTGCCTACAAGGACATGAACTAATGCCATAATGAGCCCTCCCTGTCATGCTACACACAGGGATATATTATCATAAACCATAACAGAGTCTGGTGCCTTTATAGGGAAAGGTCACCCACAAGCATGCCCAAACCCCAAAACCACCTTAACCCTCAGAGTCACCCATGTATTCCTTACCCCATATATAAACCTCTGGTTGAACTGCTGCATGGCTCCTTGGAGCTGGCTGCGCTGGAGCTGCCACTGCTCGTAATTCCGGACAGACTCCAGCGTTGGTCTCTGCCACGTCGTCGTTCTGGTGAAGTGGTCAACGTAATAAATCCTCCCCATGTTGTCAACTCGGCGCTCCCAGCTTTGGGAAAAAAGACAAGCCACAGCTGTCAACAGCAGGCAGTTCAAGGGCTCAGAGGCACTTGGAGGCCAGTGTGGTGGAAAGGAACAGAAAGCACAGGCTCATCAGCAGTTTTTTCTCCTTGGACCCTCTTCTAAAATTATGCAAGAGCTAGAATTGTTTTAGGAGAATCACTTTTATTTGTTGCATACTGTACAAAGTCAGACTCATTCTATTTACTGTATTTTTAGGGTTTTTTGAAATAGTTTTCAAGAGCTGCCTAAACCACTGTCCATACTGTGCAGGCATCACTGCAGTTATCCCATCCAGCACGTAACACAAGTCTGCTAGTTTCTCCTAAAACTCAGCAACCCCCCTGACATTTTCAGCTATTCAATGCAAGACTTCCTCATACTCTGATTTGGCAGAAAAGGACGGTTTGGGCATTGGGTCTGGTGTTTTGTTTTGGTTTGATTTTCTTTTTTTTTTTTTTTCTAATTTTCAGTTCATATGAGATCAATACTACTTAGAAAACTTGAAAGAAAACATTCCTATTCTAAGTAAGCTTAAGCAATATACAAGTTTATCTGCTCAAAGAGTTCAAAATAACTTGAAACATGACAGGTGGGCTCCATTTATGAGACTGTCTGCCAGTTTTTGTTCTTCAATAGCAAGTTCTCTTTACTATCCCATGTTTTCACTTTGCAGTTCTTTATAGTGTGTGAACTATTTAAAGACAAAAAAGTGCAACAGAACAACTCTTGTATTTTTCTTATATTGTTAAAAAATAAGAAACATAGAACAACTGTGAACTAACATCACTGGCTGTTCTGATGCCAAGAGCTGGAGAAGTTTAATAACCAAAGCTGGTTTCTATGTGCATAGTAAACTGGCAGCTGGGAACCCTGAGACAAGATCAAAGGCCTGCAAACAGTAACCTCGGGATAAAAGGTAACCAAGAGCATTCCTGCTCAAGCTGATAGTTACCTCAGTCCCAAAATACTTTTCTGTGGTTTTGGTTCTCTTTTACTCTTCAGGGTGTCTACTGTCTTTAACTGAAATCTGTTTCTCAGTCAGTAAAGACGCACTTGCTTAATCTTTGACAGGAAATTCAGATTTGGTTATTTTTGACATTCAACTCTTTTCTCTATGTAATCCTTGGAGATAACCTGGAGCAACTATTTGCACTGGGTTCGCATTTTTATTTACAAATATAATTTCCAGCTTTAGCAAACTGTCAGGCAATTAATTCCTGAAAAACCCAGACATCTGAGATGATCGTATGGCTAATCCTGGCTCACCTTGGAGGAAGAGGCTCTGGCCGATCCCACGTTGTTCTTTTTTCAACATGATCCACATAGTACACTCGACCGTGCTGGTCTACTCTTTGCTCCCAACTGAAAATAGATCAAAGAGTTTAATCTTCCTCCAGATTAAACTACTCCAACCATTCAACAACAGCATAAAGATGAGAAACACTTCTTTTCATAAACAAGCCTATTTCTAACTTAAGCTTATTTCTAAATGAAACAACTAACCCTTGGCTCATGAGATGCACCAGAACGGTGTGCAACACACAGTGGTACCATTCATATTAACAGTGATTCTGTGCCAACTAAAATAATAAAAAACATTGTACATGGCCACCTTTCTGGGAAACTGAAGCTCAAATTCATGCTTATGCGTACAATTCTAGCAAAATTTTGTATTCAATATCAAGTATATCAACAACCTGTTGAACAGAACCAACTACAGATCATAATCCCCTTTTAGAGTAGCATTAAATTAATATATGCACATTTGTCAGTGATCAAGTATATGCAGAGATCACCATAAAGGCATTGCTCACATTTTGTGCATATGCAGCATTTGGCATAATGACTTACCCGTGTATTTGCATCAAATATAACATCACAGGGGGGAAAAAAAATGCTATTTGCCATTTCTGTTGAAATCAAAATGATAAAGCAAGAACTGATGTTTTCAAGACCACTTTTCTACTTCCGTTATCCTGTGAGGTAATTCAGACCTCTCTTACCTTTTGGTTCAACTACCTGCAAATTAAGGCAGGTACTTCACCAATTACACCATTCACATTGGGAATTTTTTGCTTTCCCTCACTCAGAGAGTCCAGAAACTTTTGTGCTGTTGATTTTTTAAAGTTGAGAGCTTTGAGGCAACAGGCCAACCATCTGACAAATTCCACATGTACCCAAAGCACAGCAGCATGTCCGTGCTACTCCCAGGAGCTGCAGTATGAAATCCAAACCTTCAGGACGTATCATAGATTACGAACTACAACAGCAGCTTTTCTTCTACTTATCTGTACCAATATTTTCCCACCTGACTTTATTCTAATTCGAAGACAACGAGCTGTCACACTATTTTAAACCTGTGCTTCACTGACATGGGAATATATGATAAACATCAACAGTAATTTTTTCCTTGAATGCTTGAAGACAGACCATACAAAACAGTTATAAAACCCTCCAGATTCATATTGGGGGATTTTTGTCAGGCAGCAAAAGGCAGACGTTATCAATAGTTTGTTACACCTACTGTAAGTAAAATAAAGTAAAACCAGAAAAGTCAGCACATACAGGGAGAAAGAAGTCATTAAACCCATACCCAGGTGGAAGAGGACCTTGGCTGACTGTAGTAAGGGCCTGAGGTGAAGGATTTACTGGCTGGACTTGTCTCGACACTGGAGGAGTGGTGAGTGCAGGAGTGGCAGGAGCTGTGGCTGCAGCTGTTGCCCCCTCAGGGCTCTGCTCTGAAGGTGTATTTGAGGCTGTACCTGCCAGTGACCCTGCACTGGCCCCATCACTTTCTGTGGATGTGGAGGAAGGACCATTTGCACTTGCTATGATGTCAGAGAGAGAAGAGAAAAAGCCTTTAACTGACATTTATCACCAATCTATTGTAGAAGTTATACATTACAAAAGCAAACCTGCAAGAACTGCTGTTTCCACAGCCATGTTTTGCTGCTCAAACAAAAACAGCAATTCTGTCTCACTGTAAAAATGCTTTAATCCAAGAACTGCCATCAACAGCACAATTTTGATATTTCTGATAAATATTTACCTTGTCTGCATTCTGTAGAGATTAAATGATGATAAAAACTACTTCCTTGTACTAATGAATTAATTATTTTCCATTTATTATTTGGAATAATAATTTAAGTGATGATAAGCATAAAATTTGCAAGAGGAGATTTGATATTGCATGGAAAGTAACAATCACAATGAGAGGGGAACACAGACATTCTTTAAATGTTTTCAGTTTTATCTTAATGTCATTTGGTGGGTGGGGTTAGAAGTTGAACACAAGTCAATTCTTATTAACTAACTGCACTGGATTAAACTTCTAAAGTAATTACTGTATTGCAGGGCCCATCCAGACCCAGCATTTATCAACTGTAATAATGAGACTACTGAAACATTGCACTGTATTGAGGGTAAAGGAATTAGCCCAAAAACATCAAGTAACTTTTCAAAATTACTGGCCTTCAGGTGGTTTTTAAATAACTAGATAAAAAAAATCTATCCATTTCAGCAGAGAAGAGCAGCACCATCAGTGATTGCCCCCACTCCTGAGCAGACATGGAAACAAGAAATTTCCAATAACAGGAACCACGACTAAACAACATGTGCTGAATGCAAGCTTAAAAACACTCCTGCAGAAATGACCTGCCAAAGAATTTACCATCAAAAAGTGCAGTTAAACATGAGGAACAGAAACAATTAGGTTCACTCAAGGAGTGCCCAGCCCCACGGACATACCGGCTACCGACGGGGGTCTGCGGGGAGTGGGGGGCGGGGGCCTGGCAGGCCTGGGAGGTCTGGCAGGTTTGCAGTTTCCATTTGTGAGTAACGGAGAGTCACTGCCATTAACAGTCTTGTTTTCACTGGAAGCAGCATCCTCACAGTTTTCAAGGCCATTTGAGTTAGTCCTTTTGCAGGAAAAGACACAGAGAACTGTTCTAGTAGTGCATGGGTGACATGAAACTTTGCAAATCAAAGAACCATGGAAGAGTTCGGGTTGGGACAAGCCTTAAAGCTCATCTCATTCCAGCCCCCTTCCACTAGACCAGGTTGCTCCAAGCCCCATCCAACCTGGCCTGGGACACTTTCAGGGGGTTGAAAAGACATGTGAAAGACACTAGAATGCAATAGTTACAACCAGGTGAGATTCTTAACACTTACAATAATGCCAAGCATCTTTACATCTATAAAAACATACTCAGAGTTTATCTCCATACTCCTTAAGTCCTGAGGTACTTGAAACCTCAACTGATGAGGTATTTCACTGGTGGTGAAATAGCTGTATTTAACATCTGTCACCAAAATCTCCTCTTTTATTTCCCAATTCAATACCCTTGCCTTAGGTCCAGGCTCTGGATTTTGCTGCTCAGCTATTTCTGCCCAGGAGTCCCACTTGTCTCTAATGAGATGAGAAGCTGACTAAGGCCTGAGAACAGCCTGTGTGCCTTTACTCCACAGGGCTGGCATATGCTCAGAACACAAAAAATGCTACAAACTTTTAGAAATCTTACTTATGCATACATAAATTTCCCCTCTAAACTCAATTCTGGAACAGGCTGGAGAATTTAGGACTCAGCATTAAAGTTTTGACCAACAGCTATGAATATAAACTGCTCAACCTTTCAAGAATTAAGAAACTACATAGCAGTACTGACCCATGCTGTGCTGTTCACTTACACCTACCAGAGTATTATTCTGATATATTTATAGCTTCTTAAGCAGAGTTAGAGGTATCTACATCTTTATTCTAGAGCATTTTATTTTCAGAATATGTTGGGCAAAATAAAAAGGTTGTCAACTAAAATCCTAGTGGATTTACAGGTCAAGTACATAAGCCATCAGAAATAAAAGAAGAGGTTACAGTTTCAAGCCAGTACCTCTAAAATTACATTCCTTTAAATGTACAAAAACCCAGTAGTAGGTAAGGCTAAGTAAATCACAAGTCATAAAGGACCAAGTAAAATCATGTTCATTTAACCTCAATACCATTGTCAAACTTTTGCTCTCTACCAGGTGTGCCGCACGTAATTCACACTGCACAACCCTGAAGTAAATTACTCTGAAAGTGGGTCCCAATCATTAGTGACCTCAAGTCTGTAGGAGGTTTAGCCCCAGTTTTTCAGCCATTCCCCCTTGTTCTTTCACTACATGCCCTTGTAGAAAGTCACTTTCCTGATCAGTTCCATCATCCTCACAATGACAACCAAAAGCCCCCTGACTGATACCAGAACTGAATCATTATTATTATTGTTGTTATCATCCTAATTCACACTAAGGTATTCTGAATACCCAGGCATCTAAACATTCCTTCACACACAAAAAGGAAGCAGAACAAAAACAAACTTTCATGGGAAGACTTCAGACAACACAGCCAACAATACAAACTATTTTAAAAAAGTGAAATTTAGCTTGGCTACTCCAGATGTCATGCAGAGTGTTGTGCTCTGTACAGATCCTTAAAATACTCTTAGTACTGGGAACTAATTAAAGTAACATGGTGTTGAGCACACTCTTATCCTACCAGGCTGCAAGGTTCATAATCCGATATCAGCCTTAACGCACTCTAAGACCCAGACAGCTTTTGAGATCTTCTTAACAAAGCTAAACATAATTCTGATACCTCCATGCTATAAAGCCAACCAGTGTAAAAATAACCAGTGCCATTTTTTTGGGGTTTTAAAATATAAATTTTACTTTGGGTAATCACTGGGAGAAGGATGAGGAACACAAAGGGAAAAAACAAAAAGATCAGTCAGGTATGGAGGAAAAACTGAGGCCAGACAATGGAGCTGAGCAACAGTTCAGTGTCTTTGTTTAGATCATGCTCAGATCTTAACACATACTGCTGCAGGGCATATTCATAAATTTTTCATTGTCTCCTTTACAAAACACACAATTCCTCTTTCAAAACTGAGAATACTAAAAGGCAGAATAAAAGAAAAAAAAAGAGGAAAAAAGCCTTACCGTGTATCACTCCTTACTCTGGAGCTTTCACTCTGTGTAGGACCTTAAACACCAGGAAGAAAAAGACAACAGAAGTATAAGCAACACTCTGAATCATTTCCAAGTAAAGCAGCAGCCTTTAATGCTCACACTTCTTTCAAGCGTGGAGGTGAGACACTATGTGTTGCTTATCTACTGTGTTTCAAAGCTGCACACGTTTTGCATACCTCTATTTATGTGTGTAAGTACAATTGTTTTTAAACCACTGCCACTGTAATACTTCCACCTTATGGAAGATATAACAGGATCTCATTTGACTGTATGAATATTCCCAAACACACAGACACACTTAGTAACACTGTCTTTCTAGCAGTATAAAGCAGTGTTCATTCTTTTAAGTGGAGCTGGCTTTTGATACTCTCTCCCGTTCAGCGACGGCAGGCGAAGCAGAAAGGGCAAAAACTTCACTAAAATCTCCTCTCTGGTTGGCTGGGGGCTTTGTTTTCTGGGGCTCTCTAGCCCAGACCCCTCCCCTTCTCATAAAGGCATTGAAGCAGGTACAAAATATGGCTGCACTCCAAAGGCATTACAGCAGCTCAGCCTAGATTTGCAAATGTTTTGCAACTACTTATTCAGCCAGCTTGGAAGTATTTGCCTTTTGTGCCAGCATTTGCAAATCTTGGACATGCAGCACAGAACTGCTCCTTTATGTAGACAGCACCAATACTTTATTTCCATAGAGTTAAACAAATGTCATTAATAAAGACATCAGTTCTCAGTTCTGATGGCCAACTGTGGACAGATCTAGGCCAAAGACAAGGATGTAGTCACAGAAGGGCTTAGGATAATGGGCTGTTAGTGGGCTGTGCACGGAAGGAATTTAATCCCAGCAAGAGAAATCTTACCTTAAAAGCAACTCCATAAACAATATATTTGTCTGAAGTGCCTTTAGTCTGTACAATGTGCTAGACTACTTTAACATTTAACTCCCTCTTTATGTGCTCCAGTCCCCTGATTATCTGGGAACCTTCTGCTGAACTTGGGGCTTGCTATGTCGAGCCCAACCCTGTAAACAGTACTCAATTCCACTACCTGCATGACTTTTCCCACCTTTTTCTCAGTAGGTGAACTTCGGGAAATCGAAGAAAGCACAGATGAAAATCAAGTATTGCATAAGAGGCAAATTTGGTACTTTCACTGGATATTTCTATCCCTACACCTCAGCCCAGCTCTGTAAGTTCCACAAAATCCCAGCATTTGGCTTTTACTTACAAATAAAATTCCACACAATCAGTCTGTGCGATTGATCCTTTTAACAAAATGCAAAGAAAATAGACTAAAAGCTCTAAGAAATAATGGTTACAGAATTTGTGTATTAATTCAATTTTTCTATGATACACATCAAAGCAACTTCCTCTAGGACTTTAAACCACCCCCCCCCAACCCAGAAGCCTAGAACTTGCCAATTAAGTGCCCAGCTGGTCACTACAGCAGACAGTTTCTCACGCTGCTTTGTAGAAAAAACTCTTAACTAGTTCTACTTCTCTATGTACAATATGTCAGAAATGCTCCACTGCCTGTCCTGCTCCAAGGGAATTAAAATTACCTTTTCATTTTAGTGTAATTAGATATTTTACATGTATTCAAGTTTTCAGTTTAAAAAACTGTACACACCAACTACACAGTGGATCCCTCTCTGCAGCTCTCCACAGGGAACTAAATCTATGAATAAGAAAAATTAATATAAACCCATGTCTCCTAGGAAGCAGAATACTTATTACTAGGATGATGATGAGATCAAACCAACTTTATATTTTTTCTGTTTATGATGTTATTAAAATTTAGGGAAGCTAGAGGATTTCATTAATGATTGGGAGCGCTAGGTAAAAGTTTGCAAAGTCCAGAAAATAAAGATGCTGATCTGGTTTCTGTTTCAATAAGGCTGAAGGTCTGCCCTGTGAACTATGACTCCACCTCAAATAAAAATGCATGAGATTCCTGATCTCTATAAACAGAAAGTTCCAGAAACTGCTGTTATTGGGATTATTTCGAGATTGTGTTAAAGCTTCCCCAAAAAAGGCTTTGCATAGCAGATATATGTAGATTTGGACTGAACGTTACTTACTTCTTGTACTTGAGGCTTCCCCATTGGTCAGGAGCTCGGGGTCGACCTGCATCCCATCCAGACAGACCGACAGATCTCCCACCACTTCTGCTGGCTCCCTGTCACCCACGAGGTGCAACGTCACCACTACCTGCTCCACTGGAAAAGAACACAGAACAAAGGGAGCTTATCTCACTACATGAGAAAAAAGGGCCTTTTATTCAAGAAGCCAATTGCAGATCTCAGTGATCAAGGGGGAAAAAAAACCCCAAACCCCCCCCAGAACTACAGCTCTGCCTCTCCATTATTTTATTTGTGTGGTAAAACTGAGTGTTTTCATATATCATTAGAAAGTTATTGTTTCTACAAGAAGGGCAAAACTGGAGCATAATCTTGTTGCTGCCTAGAAAGGATTATCATTACAGCAGAGATCGTCACATTTCTGCAGCAATTAATGCACTTGCCCTCAATACAGAGTTAGGAAGTGTAACTCACTTTATTCTTGATTAAGAGCAGATATAATTTCTGTCTTCTGACTAAAAAGCTTCCCATTTACCTAATGACATCCAGATGCACATTCAGAACGTGCACATTTTCCATCATATCCTCAAACTAATGGTATATTCAGGTTTTTCAGTGAAACAGAACTGTAAATAAACATTCTTGCTGAAAGAGTTTGAAACCAACCCCAGTGAGTTCCAACAGGTGCCTGGTGTCAGACAGCAAATGTACTGACTCAAGGGGATTTTCACCCAGATTGAGCAGGACAGACACTGCCAGGAGAGCAGCTCTCACTGCTGTCAACATTCTCCAACTGCAACACCCGTGTGTGACAGCTGGGAAGCCAACACTTCTCTAAAGGACAGAACAAAGGCAGGACAGCACAGAACTCTGTGCTGCAGCCCCATGAGTGCTGTAATGGGTCTGTAGAATTCTCTATTTCTCCTTCAGGCTTTCCAGGATGCACAAACTGCTCAAAGCCTAACTAGCTCTGAGATGAATGAAATAATACAACATATCCCTGTAGCACTATTTAAAACAAAAATAACTTTACGTATTTCCTTTCTAGCACTAGAATCTCAACCATAGTTTTAATTTTTAAGCTATGTAAAAGCAAACTATTTTCTTTAATTAGCCTTTCACTCACTCTTGCACACCCTAGCAAAGGAAAAAACATCTTGTTTTCAGGAACACCAAGGCAGCCTGTGTATAACGAAAAAAGATTACTCTGAAAAAGTAGGAAGAAGCTCATAAAAGCAACCTGTAGCACCAGAAGGAACCCTTAAGGGCCATTTCCAGAGGTGCACACAGCATTCATGTTCACTAACAGACAGTTCCTGAGGAACTCTGTGGCGTTCCCAGGTACCCTCCATCTCGGACTTACGTTTCATACTGTTGGATTTCAAAGTCTCATGAATATCCAGAGCAGCACTTCCCAGAAGGACATCAGACTTTAATGTTTGATGGCTCCAGACTCGGAAGTTTAATTTACTTACAGGAGTAACAATTCTGAAAAGAAAAAGTTGAGCACTGTAAGGGCATTTGTTGGTGGGGAAGGAGGTGAACTGAGCCATCTGCTTCCACTGTCACCTGAAGTTATTTAAAAACAAAGAAAAAACAGTGGTAACATCCAACCATTTCCAATTATCACATTCTCATGTCACCTGTATATGTCATGTCAACCAAGACTGCTGCAAGACTGTTCACAGACTGAGTACATTTTTTTATTACTATTTTAAGGGAAATATAGAAAAACTACCAGCAACTCCATAGTAAAACACAGTAAGTTCCATAACAGCAACTTCAAAGTAATTTTTAATACTGATATTCTTTTTCTATAAGGAACATTCTAACATTTATATAGTTTTAAATTATTTTCATTGTGAGAAAATGGTAAAATAACTGCTTATTTTCTCAGTGGATCATTTCAGCTGTATATGGTTAATAAGTCCAGACTTTCACAGTCAGCAATCCCTTCAGAAGATCCACCTAACAAACTCTCTCCAAGGAGAGGAACCCCAAGAGGGTCCACCCTCATTTGCAGAAGCCATTACATTTTTCCTTTTTTATCCTGAATCTGAATATAGGCAGCTGTGCCAAAATATTTCCTAAAAACCAATTCACTTCACTAAGCTCCATGTAGCTTTAGTATAACCTTCAATGAAATTGATATACATGGGGTGTCTCTGCTTAGCTCTTACTCAACAGAGGCAAAAATGGCCCATGTATTATTGTGTGGACTTGCACAGCACAAACCACAAACATTCCCACTAAAAAAAAAGAAAGAAAAAGGTAAGCTTTAAAAGGTAAAAGAAAATTCTGCTCTTCTAGACTTACATGCATATAAAGTGCAAGATTTTATTTTTCTTAATATAGCTCAGTGAAAAGTGAGGTAGTAAATAGTAGTAACTAAAACTTCATGATAATCTAAATTACAATAGAAGTACAGATACAAGAAAGGTTTTCATTAGGCAATGTTCCAGGTGCTTCAAGAAGAATAATCTACAAGTTAAGTATAAGCAAATCACAGAATCACTGAATGGTTTGCACTGAAGGGACCTTAAAGCCCATCTCATTCCACCCACTTTCCACTATCCCAGGTTGCTCCAAGCCCCATCCAGCCTGGCCTTGAACACTTCCAGGGCCTCCCCACCCTCACAGGGAAGAATTTTTTCCTAATATCCCATCTGACATGCCCTTCTGAAAAGTCCCTGTCCAGTGTGCAAGCACAGACTGACTTTTATCCCAGAGTTCCATGTGACATTAAGAGAAAACTAAATTTTATAGAACTTGTGTATCTTTTTTATTCATGCTTTACACCTCCTGTCATTTCACAGCACAATTACTGGACCAAGCAAATATCAACAGCTGTATTCATCCTGAATCTGATGTTAGTTTTGTACTAACAAGTTGCACAAATTAATTGGGAATTTTGCATTTGTGCTTCAATTTAGAGGTGCACAAGACAGAGCCAACTACCTGTGTTATGGCATGGTACACCACAGTGGGACACAAAGAACAGCTACACTTTTCAGCCACAGAATTTCTGAAAACTGTAACTTTAAATAAGACAACAAAAATGTGCATGGGAGCATCAGTTTTAATATTACATTACCTTACTGTCCTTACTACTCACAGAATTAGAGCTCCTTTGATATGCCACACACATTAATACGAAATATAAGCACAAGCAGTGTAATAGTTTGTAAATACCTATTTCAGACTGTACAATATTTACTCCAAAAATTATACAAATGTTACCATCTCCTGCAACATTCCACTCCTTGCTTAAAATAAAACCACAACCTTCAAGTCCACTGTCAACTGCATTAATTTAGCTCAAATAAATTGGAAAATAAAACCAAACCTACACTGTAAGATGCTGTTTCCACTTTGGACTATTTGTATTGTTGCATTTTTCTGTCTTCTTTGACTGTCCATCTACTGAGACTTCCACATAAGGGCTAGGTCCAAACCATTTATTCTTTTCTTTTAGTTTTGCTGAAATAACTGTTAAGAAAAAGAAAAACCAGTAATTTACTCAGGAAGATTTCAGTTGCAAATAGTATTTTTCAGTTGTGTGCTTCAGTATTCAAGTTTCAGGTCATTGATGCCTGACAACAACACTCAAGAAAAAACCCACATTAGATGGATAAAAACCATTTTTCATTCCTGCTCATTTATACAATGCCATAGCTCACACAAATGCCTAAAATATGCAACAATACTTTTGCAACATCAGACACTCTAGTTAATCATAACCAGTACAAGATCCACAGAAGTGCTTAGGTGTTGAAAGCAGAAAATATCCTCTACAACCTTCTCCTGTCTATCATCAGCCAAGAGAATTCCTGGAGTTTATTACATTGCTTGTTAAAAAGCTCAAAACACGATCTGCCTCTCATCAAGGCGCCGTGGAAAATTGCCACAACTTCTCATGAACAGAACATCACTGAGAAAATTAATTTTGTGTAAAGTTTTCTGTAGCTAAGCAAACTCACAGAAAAGCTAAATCCAAACCCTGAGTTCCAGTAACTACCTCCTGTTCTAGCAACAACAAATCTGGACAGGACTTGCAGCTCTAGAGCTTTAATTTTGGTGGGGAGGGGGCGTGCTGGGTGTTGACTGGGTTTTTTTTGGTGTTTGGGGTTTTTTTTAAGCATTCAGTATTACTGACTGCAGCATTCCCATCTTTCCAAACACCACTGTTATGCTGCCTCCTTTAAGGTGTGTGTCTACCCCGATGTTTGAGTCCCGGCTGTTCTTGGATTCACTGGCAACACGGAACTCACAAAACAGTACTGAACACAAGGATACTATCATTTCCAGTTGGCCCCCGAATTCACTGTTCTAACAAAGAACAACTTGCTCTTCTGTGTGTTTGTCACCCACCACAGCCTCACTACATCCTTAAAAAAGAGATGACTAACTCAGGCCCATCTGGCTAATCTCCCCAGATTCCCTTTATAGTCTATGCTCCTTCAGAGATTTAGAGAAGTAGCTTAGTATAAACTGCTCTGAAGTGCTCCCAAGGAAAACTCCTTCTCTGTGTATTACAGACATCTCACAGAAATTAACTCATTAATTTTCACAAACATCTCTCCACCCTTCCCCTCCTGTCTCCAGTACTTCTATGCTATACCACCTCACACCTCAACATCTCTAATTATCTCAAAGACCTGCTTTGGAGCAGCAGGAATCAGTGGATTTGTACCTACTTTCAAGGTTTGTTCTTACCTAGACACCCTGAAATTTCATTTAAAACTAATGAGTGCAGCAGAATGGGGCACTGAGGGTAGGGCAGGTGGGAGGTTAACATCAGCAACAGTTTGCTGCAGATCATGGCTGAACATCTACAGAAATTCAGACCTGAAATTCAAATATCTCAGTAGTCTCAATTCTAAACACTGAGGCATTTATTCAGCTTCACTGTCTTTGTGTGAGTCCCAGGCCTCTAACAGGGAAAGCCTTAGACAGCAATCACCACTTCAATCCTTGGCTCTGCTCTCCATCCCCATGTGGAGGAGGTACTTCTGTGAAAACCTCTTCCAATTTCTCTCCAACATCAACCTGTAGGAACAAGATTTCTCTACAGCCTTACTGAGGAAACACAAGCTTGTGCCCTCAGAGGGACAGCTACAGCCTGTGTAACTTAGTGAGATCCAACCTCTCTCCTAGTCTACAGCTTTCCCATCTATTTTTGACAATTCTTTTCATCCTCACAATATCACTTTTCTGAAACTTCTGCATATGCCCACAGGTCTTCACACTGTGGGTGCAAAATTTGCTCTTGATGCTTCTAAACAGAGACCTGCACACACCTCCAGCCCTCCCACTCAGTTTTGATGCCTCACTTTTATTTTCAGAGAGCAAAAGTGAGGAAACCTTGGTAATTAAGTTTCAACAGCTGCTCTGTTGGTGAGGCACTACAAAAAGCAAAGCCTGTCGTGTAAATCCATTTTCAAACAATCCAAAGGTGTTCAATTACAGTGATATTCTCACCAACACTTTTATTAGATTTTTAATCCTTTTTCTTTAATCCATTGCAGTGGTGGCCATAAAAACATGTAACAAGGGAGAAGCAGCAAGTCAAATTTAACAAACAGCAGTGTCAGGAAAAAGTGCTAGATTTGATATTATGCCAAGTTTCAGTAAGTGCAAGCAGTATCATAATGCACTACTCATTTCCAGGAGGACTGCCTGTACAACTTACTTAGCAGCACCCAAAAAGAATTATTCCTTCCTTTTTTCTTTTACACAAAAAATGTACCATTTTAAAATGCATTTTAGACAAAATCCAGAAAAAAATAGTTGCCAAGTAATGATGGCCTAACATCCATTTTGACCTCTCTTGGGCTTGTTACAATGCAAAACTTCCTGAAATGCAACACAGTAAGCTCTGTTTAATTGTGGAAAAACACTGTCACTGTCACATTTCTAACTAGAAAAGACAGATAATTTCAGAAGGCTCACCAGTGATCTGAAGCTGTGATTTCATGGACAACCCACTGGCTGGTCCTGATCTGGACCCACTGCCAGCCATAATATGGGCTGGATCTTGAATCTGCATGAAGAGAGAATGCAAACATTTCAATACTCAGAAGCTCAAAAATTCATCTGGTTTTTGACATCTGGACACATTATAGTGCAAACAGGCCCACCACACTTATTTTCTATCTAGTTCCTTTCCATTTCCCCAAAGTACAGAAAATCCTTTACAAAGCGCTCAGTCTCTATTACATGACCTGTAACTATTCGGGTTCTAGGCAAAAGAGGTCTTTTGATTTTGTCACTTCAATCTGCCAATTGATGAGTGAATGATGTTCTAATTCCAAAGTTTGCTGTACCTCTTATGTCTAAAACACCTGCTCCTCTTGGTGTATTAAATCCTGGACAAGTTTATCTTCCCGTGTCAAGTACTACTTGGTTTTAAAAAATAAACAAACACCACAATCCACAAGCATAGCAAAAAGACTGAAAATAAATTATTAAATTAAAAAGTGAATTTCACATTTAAGAGAAACCTGCTTTTGTATCTTTTGTGTTTTCACCTGGTCAGATCAAGTCTACAGAGAGGGGCTGTAACTCTACAAAGCACTTAACTGAAAAAGGAAATGCATCACTTGTGAAAGAGAGCAAGACAGCTTTCAGTTACTTCACAACTTTCCTTCTTGGCACACCCCAACCTTCACACCAAAGCTGGTCTGATCCTCCCAGCCCAAGGCAGCACAGGTTCCTACTTGCAGTATTTGGTTTTGGGGGGCAGACAAAGTGGACAATGTGCATCATAGAGCTTCTAGAGAAATTAAATGGTGTACATTATATTAAATACAGACATCACTCTGGAAATACCCAGATACCCCTGTCACCTACTCATTTTTAAAACACATTTCACCTCGGCATCTCTTACCAACTGAACTCCACTGCAAAATGAACAGCCTGCCGGATACAACTTCCAGATCACTCACTGCATCCCTGTCATGCCACGTTCCCTCCTTTGTGCCACTTCCACACCATCTTCCCTGCTCAGAACCTACTGCAAACCATTTGTGAACCGCTTTGGGTGACCCCTCTCTTGTGGGGCTCTGCTGCTGTGGCCAAGGAGTTGCTCACCAGCACTGAGCCCTGTCCTAGGTTACAATGTAAGATGTGCCCAAAAGCATATATTTTATCACCATCTTCATAAGCTGTGAAAAAACCCGTCGGGCAGTGTTCCCCACCTCCTGCATGACTCATCCCTGATAAACTCTGGGGATAGCTCCTGTTAATAGGCCAGCTGTTGAAACCAGGTGGGGCAGTGTTTCTTATCTCTCCCATGACCCATCCTCCCTCCAGGGGGATATCTTCTGTTAATGGGCCCATCAATGCCTTGCCTCATGACTCGCCATCCCATTGTGAGATGCTCCGCCCAGGAGGAGGAACTAAGCGTTCCCATCTGTATATACTTGGAGGTTTGGAACACCAGAGTCTGCCCTTACCTCCTGGGTTCCGAGAGGACAAGAGCTCCACAGCCACCACTGGATGCTCCGAGGAAGACCAGACCCCTTGACAAGATCACTGCCTCAACAGAACCATCACTCCAGCAGACTGCAGGCACCGTTTAATTGGACTGCTACCAACACCCTGACTGACAGGGTGTCAGGTTGTATTCTGACTCTGTCAGTGGTTTTCTTTTTGTACTATTGCATTTATTTTATTTTTCCTATTAAGTTGTATTTCTGACTTGGAGTCTCTGGTTTGCTTTCAAACCAGTACAAGCCCCCACTGCTGCTCTGCTTTGGGCAGCCGCCAAATGGGATCCCAATGCGGAGCAAACATCACGTGCCAGCTCTCAAGCACTTTTCTGCACACAACGTTACTTCCAACAAGGAAAGGAAAGTGTTAACTTAGGCTGCTGCTATCTGTATCATGAGTCAAAAGACTCCATTTATGAACTTACAGCTGATAACACTGCAAGCAGTTTATCTAACTCCAAACATGTTCAGCCACACCAAGCAAACCAGAATTTGTACAAGGAGACCGGGTCTTGATATGGCAACTTTCTTTTTGGAGGCTGTGATTTGAAGCAGAAGTCTGTGACAGTGACTGTGGAAATTGGTAATTCCACAGGTATTTGAAACTGGTGAAATGGGAAGTTCTTGCATCCTGCAGCTTGCTGATGCCAGTGTTCCCTACTGTAAAATGTGACACCACCAAAAAAGGTACTAATGACTTGGTCAAATAGTATTTCATGTTATTAGTAGAGTTCAGTGCTGTTACTAAATTTCAGATGTGAATCACACAAATTTAAATCATGTTAGAGTGAAAAAGATTTTAACGTAAGTATTTAAAAAGTAGCCTAAATTTAAATGATTTAGAGGGCAATTCTTAATTCTGCTCCTGGGACTGGTTGTACCAAACTCCCTGGGTATTCTTCACGCTGTACGAAAGCAATCAGATTACATCAAGACCAACAGAGACACACTGGATAGTCTGAAGGAGTTTGGATTTACAAAGAAGCTGCCAGTTCCCACCTGGAGAAATAACACTGCACAAGAATACACCTGGGATCCCTGAAGGGCATCACTCTCAACTGAACTCGCACACTAAGCATTTACACCATACAACACGCATTCAGAAGCACATGTTAAAGCCAACTTTCATTTCTAACTCTGCAAACGCACTCATTAAAATTATTTTAGTAACATTTGATCATTTTCATTGGGACTATGCAGAGAAAATCTAGCAGCTTAACCACATCTGAAATGAGTGTCCTGCAAACACCCGCTGAGTTAACACATGTGGATGTGTAAATGTGTACGCTGAGAGACACAGCCTTCACCAACAACCAGCTCAAGGAAAATTCCAGGAACGTATTGCCTGCCAAAACTTCTAAAAAAAGAAACTATACTACACGTTGTTTAGTTCTCTCAGCTGCCAGAAAGTTTGTAATTATTTCTGAACAATAAAACTAAAGAGTCTTATTTTATTGTACTCTTGCTATAACCTAGAGGCTGTTCGCTTACGGCAAGCTCCATTAATTAACCAGGAAAAGCAGAGTTCCAGAGGAAGAAGCAGGAAGCAACAATATACCTCTGCCCTGCCCTTCAACAGCCCTACCTCTCTTTCCATGTTTTCCAATACCTTAACTCCAGTGCCTCTTCTATTCTCCTTAAGTGCCTGCTGAGAAAGACTCCACAAGCAGAACCCTTGCTGGTTCCATGCCAAGCTTCCAGCAAGGAATAATCATGGAAAACACACTGCAGCTTTTCTCTCAGTTGGGCACTAATTTAAGTCCCTTCCCTACCATGCATGTATAAACTTTATCTGGATTTTTCACAACTCATAGAAATTTAATCAACTTCTCTACCTCCATCTCCATCAGTTTTTAGCCAGAATGGGTCAGTAATTAACAAAGTCTGTAGTACAACACACAGGAAAATGGGAAGAGAGCAGGTGGAATTATATACACCTCATTTTGTTAGGAAACAAAGCTAAAATATTATTAGCCAAAGAAAAATCCATGGTGATTAATGAACTAGACTTAGAGGCAAAAGAGAGCGCAAAAGGCGGTAACACTCTCAGTCACACATATCCAGCTAATTTCTGTATTTAAACTTAATTTTTAACATTTTACTCCTCTTTAGTTATGTAACAAATACCCCAAACAGATTTTTTTGTGTGTAAAAAACTACTCTACTAAAAGCTGCAGATGATTTCAAACTGAAAACCAGCCTAGGGCTACTTGTAAGTCTAATCACAAAATAAAAAAACATACACTCCTCAATCATTGTTAAAGTACCTCCATCTAGTTTTATTATAATAGAAATTATACTTAGGAATGTGAAAAGCCAATGTCTTTATAAATTCAATGTAATGCTACAAGCACTTTGTGTAGTGTGAAACTGTCATTCCAAACCTGAAAATGCATGTTCAGGTTTTTTCTGTAGTAGAAAATTAAAGACATCTGCATGGATATTTAGGGATTTGGTGCGGTTTGGGTTGGGTTTTGAGGTTTTTTTGGTTAGTTGGTGTTTTGTTGTTCTGGTTTTGTTTTGTTTTAAATTATGGTAAACTCCTATTGCCACTTTTCTCCCAGATGCTGCTAACTCACTTCCAAGAAGCCTGTCAGAATCTGAAATTTAGGAACATTAGCTGAAAGGTTTGAGAGCTGTGACAGAACGACTGGGGCAGTGTAATGGATGTTCAGACCATGATCAGGTAAGTATGATTTTCTCAGAAATGAACAAGACGTATTCTTTGGCATATAAAAAGATGGAATAGAGAAAAAGTATCTTCTTGCCATTAAAAATAAACCATTGAAATGGTTGTCTGAATTTCTTTGGTGGCTGCATACCTACCCCAAGGGAGGTTTGGTTCTGTAACATCCGACTATAATATGTAAATTATTAGATAAATTATACTTAGCTTCATAATTGCATGCACCACTGCTGGTACTCAGGCAGGTTTGAACAAACACTGCTTAAAATAAATCTGCCTCGCAGCAGGAAACTCAGACCACACATCCTTTTGGTCCTGTTCTCTGAATCCCACCTGCAGTGCCTTCCCAGCAGCTTCCCCTTTGGCCTGACTCAGTGCTGCTGGGGCATTTTCATCCAAGATAACAAATTTCCACCACAGTTTAGGGTGTGAGGGGTGTGGAAGAAGGAGAGTGCAGCCCAAATGCTATGCTGGGAAAAAGGAAGGCAGCAAAGGAGGATCCTCACTTATTTCTCTAAGAAATCATGAGAAAGCTGCTTTTCTCGCCACTTTTTTTAATGCTTCGTGGTTAAAGCAAAGGAGGGGAAGAGCTTCTCACCCCACAAAATCGGGGAGTATAAACAGAAGAAAATGCTATCAACGGACTGAGAGACATTCAGTGTCACACCAATTTAACTTGGATGACTTCAATCAGCACTAGAATTTATCTGGTCAAGAACCAACTTACTGAAGAAGGTAACTTTGTTTCATATTTATTTGAAAGAACAGAAGACACCTAGGTGAGAACGAAACCCTGTGACTGTGTATTACACACGCATAGCTCGGGCACATGCTCTTCATAATTTAAAAAATACTGAAATAATTGCACATTGTTGGCTGCTCTAAGTCTTATGTTTAGTAATTAATTTTAAGAATAGGCTAAGCTGCTCTTTGCAGGTGTTCCTATTCAAAGTGCATTTGCAATTTCAATAATGGAGAAAAAAATCTGCATAATGAAAAAAATATTCTTTTAACATACCTAGTTATTTTAACAATGGTTTTAAGAACCTCACTATGTAACAGGAATACAGAATTTTGGAAAAAGCATAAAATATACAAAGTTTTGTTTAAAAAACTGCCTGTAAAATGTAACATGTCCCTTTTATCAACAGGTATGTGGTAAATACATGCACTTCTTTTGTATGTGAGAAATTATAGAAATGCTTCCTCTCCTTCCCCCAAAACAGTGAGGCCTCTCTTTAACTGAAGGCATGCATATTGTGGAAAAGGTTTTTCTCTTTAATGTTAGCTATAACTACACAGTGAGCCCAGGCAGAGGCAGGGAGTTTGGCAACTTACTTGCTTAGCAAATTTGCAGTTACTTTAACTGTTCAAGTTTCATCTTTAAAGTAAAATGTAGTTTGACAAAGGTGGTTTTAGTGGTTTACACTTTTTTTTTCCCTAAAATAAGTTTTAAGGACGTGGTCAGGTTTGCTGAAACAAGTCAAAAGACAGAAAGGAAGAAACTGCTGAGTAATCAACCAGAGAGAAAAGAATAGACACAGATTATAAGAGTGTTGAGTACACTTTGGAAAGGGAAGCAATTATGAGGTTTGCATCAAGGGATATTTATATAAGGAATGGATCAGAGAGGTTTAACACAGAATGCAGCTTGGCTCCCTTTGGCCACTGCTTCGTGAGCAGCACTGCATCCATTCACCACGGAGGCTGGAAAATCCGAGCAGTCTGTGCCAGAATACAACCGCTGGAATTTAAAATGCCCGAATTATTTTTTGAACAAATGTGAAATACATGCTGGGTCTGAAAACAGGCTGTGGGTTGGATTACTGAGCTGTGTGGTCCTGTCTCCCCTGCCATCAGAGCCAGCACAGGAACAGCTCCCTGCAGCCTCCATGCTCAGGTTATCCAGGTACACGGCCAACATCCAGGCAGCTGCTCAGAGCAGTGAGAGAGATTCTGACTGAAAGATAAGACTGGAGCCAATTCAATACACAGGCTAAAAATATATTTGTGGGGAATACAATTTAATCGGTTTGGGAAGCAAACCAAGTGACATGACCTGCAGAGGCTGCAAGGAGAGGCAAGCAAGATACATAAACCACAAAACAAATGAAAAGAAGTGCCCAACTTCTGTCCCAGCCCTATAGTAGACTTACTAATGAGAAATCCTTGATGCTGAAGTAGAAGCTTCATCTACTATCCTGCCTTAAAATTGTATGTTTTACTTTTTTTCATATCTGATCCATGCATACAATATATATGATCTATCGTACTCCTGGCTCAACATAGGAATCACTTTCTTGTTCCATCACCTTACAGATGATTATTTCTGTACCCTTTCCAAGGACAGTGGTATATCAGAGTCAAAAGTCACATCTCCTCTAAATCAACATGTCTAATTCTACAAGCGAGATTAGCTGAATCAATTCTCTACACTCACCATTCTGAACTTTTCTATTGAATCTTTTTTACTGCTATGTGCAAACACACCTTGTAGAGAATGTAATGGAGATGCTAAATTGAGATAATCCAATAGGGATGAAAATGTGCATGTATAAATCAGCTAAACAAGAGTTAAAATGGCTTTGATTGATAACAAAGGGCACTTCTTGCAGGAATAAAACTGAGCAGTGTTTGTGTCAAGGCCAGGATGCCTTCACTCTGATAAGACTCAAGCACAGATGCCTGACCAGCAAAACAACCTGTGCTTCAAAGAGGAGAGGGCCAACAGGGTTATGTCACATCACATAGGTCATTCCATTTCCTGTCAGCCCAACAGGAAAACATAATGTAGCTTTAAAGATATGGATATTCCAAATAAGGAAAAAACCAGGCAGCATTAGCCTTCACCGAAGTTTATGGAAGCTGAAGGAAGCCAGATTCTGAAGCAAAGAACTAGCAAAAAGCAACTCTTGACTCCCAGAGGATATAAAATATCCGTCTATGAAGTAGTTTGTTGTCACCAACAGGAAACCAAAGCACAATAAACAGTGACAGATACCATTAGTTCCATCCTCCACGGAGCACAAAAGAGACACTGGCTACCCCACCTCAACATGTGGACACGTCCTGGTGTCTGCGAGTACACAAGTGAGAGGATGAGTTAATGAAATGTGTGAGAGGGTACAAGGAATGCGAGATTTTAAAGATAAATACCACATTCTCTGTGATAAAGAGACTCTTTACCCTGTAAAGTCTCATACTGAGTTTTGTTTCACTAATTTCCTGCGACCTCAATGCAACATAAATGATAATGAATGTGATACTATATTGACATCCTATGGCATCAAAAAATGACTGTCACAAACAGATTTAAATTACAGCAGCAAAGACTAAGAAATTACATACTATCAGCCTTAAATACATTTTCTAGAAACATTTATGCAACAGTAATCCTCAGTGCTGATTCCATGTTGTTCCTAAACATCTCCCACTTCAAGAGAGAGCTGAGCACAGGAAACTCTTCTGAATCTGAAGTTTCTAAGTTGGAAATGCTGAAAAACATTCACCCTGCCTACCAAAGCAAAGACATGGCCCAATGAAAGGCAGAATAACTCTGGAAACATTGTAGCCAGACACGCAGTGATATTCACTTTAACTTTTCCCTGAATACCTGGGATCACCACGTAGTGTTCCTTGTGCAAATGGCACAGGTTAGAAAAACTGGTCTATCAACTTCAGCCTAAGGAGAAAAATGCTTCCAACGCTGCTTGCAGTCCAAATTAAACTGTCTTCAAGCCTTCCAAACTGGAAACTTACAGCAAAATTATAGAGAATTCAGTCATTAGCATTTCTCTGCAATGAGAAGCCTGCTTGTAAAACCTGCACCTCAGCAGAAATAGCTCATATGACTTTTTTCTACACACATGTAGCATTTGATTCTTAATAAAATAATGGGGAAAAGACACGTAAAGAAACAACTGCAATATAAAAAATTCAAAGAAAAACAAATGGAATTTGACTTTTTTTCACACTTTCAGAAATTCCCCAACCACAAGCTGTTCTTAGACTAAAACTGTGGCAGGGATAAAAAAAAGGGATAAAACTGGCATTGCCACCAACTCAGGCAACTTCCCAATGGATTTCCTTCCTAAGTAGGAGGATGTTAGCTTTTACTATCTTTTAAGAAATGCTCAAAGAGGAAAAAAAAGAAAAAAGTACATGAACATCATATGCCTTTCGCTTCATTTCCAAAAGCCTGGCAAGAGCAGCCACTGCAGAGAGCTGCAAAGGATAATTAAAACCATTTGTGAAAACAAAGAGATGGTCTATTTTTATTTCAGCCATTTCCTTCTCATGGTGCAATCATTTCAAAGAGGACGACAATTCATATATGCAAACCACTAAGCTAAAACTGCTTCACTGCTGTAATCTTCGAAATAGAGCAATACTTAAAAGTGGCTGCTTCTTAAACACCACCATTGGAAAACATCTCTGAAACTTGGCATGCATGGTAACCCCCAGAACAGAGAATTAAACTAGTATTAAGATGACAGAGAAGGCAGTGAAAGGGGAATAGTTGTAACTACCACAAACTTAAACAGATTTTTAAATTACAGGATTTACCTGTATTAACTGGACATTAACTGGGTTAACTCCTGTGTTTTACAAACCACTGCTTTTAGAAATTAATTTTGGCCTTTAAAATTCTCTGCAAAAAATCTTTGGTAATCACATAGTTTCAACACAATACTGCACTGACTCGGAACTATGTTTCATTCTAATGCTTCTGTGATGAGGTATCAGGAAAATTTCCCAGTGGGAGTTCACGACCAGAACAAAGTTACAATCTGTGGAGTAGAAGGCAAGCAGTTATCTTGCTACCTGCAAAGCAAGACAAATTGCTTTCGTTAAAGAAACCAGACATTCAAGCCTGTTCCTTTATAGCTGAGAGTTCCCAGGTGTTACCATGGGCTGGCAGCACCTAAAGTGAAAGCTCATTTATAGGAGTCTGTGCTCTTTTATCTAGTTCATGATGGGCAAAACTCTTTCCTAGGTTTCCTTTTCTGGAAGCTACATGTAGGTCAAGAGTTTTAATTCACTGTTGGCTGTCTTTTCTCAATGGAGACCCCCTAAAGGTGTGAGCACACCAGAGTTTTACTTATCAAACACATCGAATCACATTTGGTTGAGGAGGCAGAGTGAGCACCTGGCAGCCAGCCATGGTTAACCCACCCCACTGCTCTGCTGTGACCATCATGCTTCTTACAGAAGGGTTTAAAGCAAGTTCAGCTTTTAAAACACAAACTCACAATCTGAAACCCACCAGGTGACAATACTGTGAGCAGAGCGTTTATGCCCTTAAAAGGTGAGTCCTGGAATTGGGAATGATTTGATTATACAGTGAACCAACTTCTCAGAATGAGCAACATTCTTCTTTCATAGGGAAATACCCTTTTAGCACCTCCAAAGTTCCTCTGACCATAAATATTCCTGTTACTAGGACTGTTAGATTGTTATTACAGATCTCTAACAAAAAAGGGCATCAAGTTCTAGCAATCAGAACTCTCACATCTTGTAGAAATTAACTACAGCTTCCCCTCTTAATTGTTCCACTTCCTTGCACTGTAAACCGTGTCCTATATGGACCTTTGAGGAAATAGAGGTTAAAGAAATATTCTGTGCTGTAACTTCAGGGATATCCTTCCTCAGAGAGGAAGAAGACAGACTGAAGCAATGTAATCAACAGCATGTATTTCCCTAACAGGCAATAAAACATTTTATATTTCACTTTAAAAAAAAAAAATCAATTGTTATGTTTCCAGGTTCCTATAATAAAGTAGAAAGTATAAACAGCATTTTTTCAGTGGTAACCTTGGAAGAGAATTTTCTCCAGGGAAAAGCACACTGTGTGGCCAGACACTTCCAAGCAGTCACTGTTAAACTGCTCTGACATTAACCTGACCAGGTACCTGAAAACTTTTAGTGCTTTCTATAAACTGCAGCTGCTTGATAAACACAATATCCTACAGCACACAGCCTCGGTTATGGCTCACCCAAGTAACATCCCACCCTGATTGTAGGAATACATGTAATACATGTTTGTAATTTGGAGATGAGGTTTCCCAACACAACTTGCATTTTATCAGAAAGGACAACTTTGAGCCCAAAGAAGCACTGAAGAGAAGTAGCACAAGGTAGTTAACAAAATAATTACCCAAAGCACTAATATTTTGTTCCATCTGCCCTATAAAAGCTTATTTAGCCCTATAGCCGTGTTTAGGCTCAAAGGTAGAGAGGCTCCAACAAAGCAAAAATCCCAATCTTGAGCATCTCAGTCAAATATTCATGGTGGTGTTAGCAAAAGGTTATTTTAGACCTCATCATGATAGCATGCAAAGGAATCTTCTGCAGAAGTTTACCCCAAGTCCCTTCCTGCCTGTTGCTATGGGAAGGGGAAGGAAAGAATTTATCTGGAGGCCTCTGCTTATCACTGCTTCAGCTGCATGACACAGAAGTGAGAAGAGATAGTCACATAAATCCACAAGCTATAAGCTACTTATTCATGTTATTCAATGAATTTTTAATTAGGGCAATGAAATAATGTGATCACGCAGAGCAAAAATATTACATCAAAATTGTACATTATTTCCCCCCTTTTAGGCAATTTTCTTGCTTATAGTCTATTAACTGATGACTGCCTGGAAGAGAGAGTTCAAATCACCTTCCCTTTAGCCATCTTTTTGCAGTTTTAACAGTTTTCCTGCAATGCAAGAAGTTAGTAGAAGCAGTCAGGAAAAACATGAATTAACACACATGTATTTAAAACAAAGGCATTCATGGATTAAAAACATAAAACACATGAACAAAACTTGAAAAGATGAAAATACACCAGAAAATACCCAAAAATTTTGCCTGTTATGAAGTGCCCAGAAAATTAAGGGCAAGGAGACAAAATACACAGAATAGGCACTGACTTTGAAGACAGGGTACATAATCTCATGAAAATTTTCACTGAGGATGAAAAAAGTGTGCTGGGTTTAACTCTCGGACATTTCTGAACATAGTCTAAACAAGTGCCAAGCTACATTTATATCTTTACCTCTCAGACCCTTTCCATGTATTTCTGCTCTTCTCTATGCTGTGCATTTAAGCAAAACACAACCTAAGAATGATCTGAAAATAACATAAATGAAAATGTGTTACTGAAAGAGCACATGAGGATAACTTAAAACAAGAACACTCTTCTAGGAATTGCTTTTAATATTTTTTTTTTTAATAGAAACAACCAATAATTTGAGCTGGAAAGGGCCTCTGGGGGTCATCCTGTCCAACACCCTCCAAAACAGGGAATATCACTGTTAAACTAAGCTGTTCAATGTCTTGTAAAAATGCTCACTACACTCAACTGGGAGCAAAATACAAGTTATAATAAAGGCATCTTAATAGATATCCACGTTTCCAGATACAACGACAACAAAGTGAGTGGCTCTGATCTTTACACAAACATATTCTATTTTGGTAGAGCATAAATGTGCACAATGCCTTCCATCCTTACATCTCCCTGTCACACTGCTGCTGAAACCTATCAAGGAAACTAAAACATTTAAAATGAAATTACAAAAAGATGCATCCCTTAGAAATTTTATTCCTCTTGATATTGGCAATAATATGGTAAGAGATTGCTCACAGTCAAGATTGCTTACTTCTGTCAGAACTTCGTACCCAAAATCAAACAGCTTCACTAAAACTACAGGAAAAATCTAATAGTTAAAACAAACAAACCAAACATTGTATATGACAAGATTTATTTTGTTACATTATTTAATTCTTAGAAGTGCAATCATTTTTTCAGTGTATATCTGTACATTCATTTCAGATGGTTTTCAATTGAAAGACTGAGCAGAGTTTCCAAGCTAACTCCTTTGGAAGCATTCTCCTGCGCAGTGTTTTAGCTACTCCTTTAACACCTCAGGATGTGTTTCCCTGTGCCTTTTATTAATAACAGTCCACACAAATACTTCCCTTATTCTCAATTTAAGTGGGGTTTTTTGTTTGTTTCTTCCTGAAGACTCTCACTGCTTCTTCATTTTCAAAACTTGTTTATACTGTACACATCCAGAGAAAATTAGATCAATAAAAGTTGCATTTAAAAATAAGACTATTACCCTTCAGCTTGCAGCTAATTGCATTGTCATATGGCTTCTAAGCTTCACTGAGGGAATTACTTGCCAAATCAGATTCCTATTTTCTTACAGACCCATTTTCATCTCCTGTACTGTAATCTCCCTAAAAACTCTGTGCCCACACCTTTCAGAATTACTGCAGTCAACCTGTCTCTCTTTTGTTACAGCACCTTTCACAAGCCTTTTCCAGTGCTGATGGTCTCTGAACTTCCCCTGTACGGATTTGCTGTGCCCACACCCACAAGCAGGGCAGCGCAACAGGGGTGGGGCCACGCAGGAAGGTCAGCAGACAAAACCCACACGGGATACGTTCTAGGAGTTTTAAGTTTGGAACACCTCTACTGGGATCCCACAGTCCCACACCAGCAGGACCACAGCTTCCAGTTTAGTTTCATCCAAAAGCAACTCAGCTTCCTTGATCCAAGCTCATCTCACAAATCAAATCAAGTGCAGTCTGTGAGAACATTCAGTGGATTAATTTCCAAAGTGCCCTCCTTGTCCAAATTAAAACAATTAAACCACTAATGAAGATTGTTTCCTTTCCTGTTCTCTCTGCTATGCATTCTGGCCCTGAGGAAAACCTCCACAGGTCTCTCTCACATCCACTGACTCAAGCTCACTCTTTTTGCAGTACTTCTGTTCTCCTTTAATTCCCTGCATATGGACATGAGGATTTTCGTGTGTGACCTTGCTTGGTCACTTTGTTTCAAGACTGCCACCTTTCACTCAATTTCGACAGTTTCAGAGGAGACTCTTTTACAGAACATTTTCCTTCATAAAATTATAAAAAGGAAATCCCAAAGTTTCTCACTCTCCATCAGTGGGACAGATGTGCTTTTTCTCTTCTTCTATGCAAAATCAAGGCTAGAAAATCGTTTCTACAAAACTACTAGAAAGTTTTAACTGCTGTGCTCTGGTCTAAGTAAAAATCAGAGTATTTTTAGTCAAATAGATTAAGATTACATTTAGAGTGTATGTCTATTTAACACAAATGATGAATGCTGTAGGTAAAAAAAGAGTCTGTCATAAAGCACAACGTATTTGTGTCATCCAAGGGGGTAACAGATTGTCTCCCTGAGGCCTAAGTGATGAGCCAGACCACAGAACTGCTTGTTTCATGTGGAAGGAGGAGCAGTAACTGAGTACCACTATCTGTGTAAGCACAAATGTTTTTTTTTTTTCACAAGGAGGATAAGTTTCCAGAAGTATTAAGCATCTAGAGAGATGCTGAAAAACTGAAGTTTCTTTTCCCATTCATTCTCTGCATTACAAAAAATCAGTGAAGCCCACTCTGTGCCACATTAAAGTGAAAAGTCCAACTCCTGTCACTGACTCTCCACATTGCCGCTACTGAAAAAAGTAAATGACACTCCTTTCTTTGAAAGAGAAAGAAGGATGATCCAAGAAACTACAGGCTGACCTGTGTCATCTCAACCCCAGGGAGGTCAGGGAGCAAATTCTCGTAGGAGCTATTTCCAAACATAATGGGTGTTGCCTATAAGTAAAGCCTTATAAAATGAAGGCCTTGCTTCCTTTGTAAAATCATGGCTCAGGCCTGTTGCTTTGGCTAGAGAAGGACCATGGGAAAGAGGCATAACTGAATGAGAGGTAGAAAAACATGCTGTGTGATTATCATGTGTTCACCTAGTGCTGTGTGGTGATTGGTTGAATTAAGTCTATTGTGCCTTAAAACTATGTAAACACTAAGACATTGTATGAAAGAAGCTACGTGGTACTAAAAATAAGCTCTTAGCCTGAAGTTGTTGGTATGACTCGTGTCGCATCTGTCTCAACAGCGACAAATGGGGACAAGAAAAGTGATTTGTATTAGTCAGCGTGGATTTATAAAGGCGAGATAATGTCTGACTGACCTGACAGCTTTCTTTGAGAAGATGACTTGGTAGCTGGGACAACACCATGTCCTACAACATCCTCACACACAAGGGGGTGAAGCAGGGGCCAGGCAGGACTAGGGGGTAGACTGCAAGCCTGGATGAAGGGCCAGGTTCCCAGGGCTGGGATCAGAAGTGCACTGCCCAGTTGGAACTCGGGCATTAGTGCTGCAGCCCTGGGGTACAAACTTGATCAGCACTGTTTAACTTCTTGTTGGGGTTTTAGGAGGTTTCTTTTTGTTTTCTTTTTCTCTCAAAGAATTTTTCCCCATACAAGCTGCCAAAGAGACAAAAGACCTGGCCACAGGGGGAGGGGTCTAGCTGGCCAGCCTCTTTCACCTGAGGTTTTCTCGTGTGGGGCAGAGAGGTCGCGAGATTTGAACTGGATAAAAGGGTTTGGGTGGGGTCCCTCGCTCTCTTGTCCTGCCGGCATTCGAGGGGGAGAGGAGCTGCTGTCGTTGTGGAGAGAGTTCGCCACTACTACAGACTTCTGCCTTTTTCTGCTGCCTTCCTTTTACCCATCTGCTCGAGTGCTTCAGGGGACCCCGGGGTCCCAAGCCCGCCTTTCCCTGCCCTGCTGGGAGCCGGGCCACGACTGCCGTTCCTTTGCCGCTGCTCCGAGCCTTCACTGCACTGTAGCCCTGCACCCCCCGCCTGCCGAGACCTCCCGGGGCTCCCGCTGCAGCTCCGGAGTTTGATACATCTCGCCTACCACCCGGGATTCTGTGTGTTCGTCCCTGCTGTTCCGGGATCGGCTGCCCCTGGGGTTTGTGAGGCGAGCTCCTCGTCCGCCATTCCCGCGTGCTCCCCGAGCTCGCTCCGGAGCGCCCCCTGCAGCCGCGAGGGAACCATCGCACCCTCCCCAAACAGCCGAGGGAAGGCGGCCACTGGGTTCCTGGTTCTGTTTGTTATTACTGCCGTGGTTAGTGTTGTTTGTTTGCCTCTCTCTCTCTCTATATATATATATTAGTAAAGAACTGTTATTCCTATTCCCTATATCTGTGCCTGAGAGCCCCTTAATTTCAAAAATTATAATCATTCGGAGGGAAGGGGGTTGCATTTTCCATTCCAAGGGAGGCTCCTGCCTTCCTTAACAGACACCTGTCTTTCAAACCAAGACACTTCTCCATTTATGACCTGGACAACGGGACCCAGCTCACCCTCAGCAAATATGCTGATGGAACAAAAATTCCACAAGGGGAAGTGCAAAGTTCTGTACCTGGGGAGGAATAAAGCCATGCACCAGTAAAAGCTGGGGGGCAGCTGGACAGAAAACAACTCTGCAGAAAACACTGGTGCTGTTGTACATGAACTAGCAATGCTTCCTCACAATAACAACAAAACAAAGGGTTGGTAGCATCCTGGATTAGGAAAAAGCATCACTAGCAGGATGAGGAAGGTGATCCTTCTCTTTCACTCTAATTCTAGGCTCCCTAAATCAAGAGTGACACAGATGTACTGATGTGACACCACCAAAGAGCTATAGAAATAAGAAAGTGATTGGGAAGAGGCTGAGAAAGCTGGGATTGTTAAGCCTGGAAAAGACAATGATCAGGAGGATCTTATCAGTGTGTATAAACAGGCAGGCCTGTCAGTATGTCTGATTCTGACATGACAGCCTGTGAGAAACTTAGTAGAAGGAATCCAAACAAGAGGGAGAGAAAACAGCAACAAGGCTGCACCTGGTGTTTTTCTGAATGCCTGAACACTTATGCTATAGATGACCAACGGTAATACGTTGAAGCTGTAATAGCCAATAGATGTATTGTAGCAGTTAGAGACCCAATGAACACATAGCCTGATTGATAAACATACAAAAGTGTATAAATAACACTGGCTTTATAAAATAAACGGGTTTTTCTGCCTGAAGCTGTGTGTGAGTTCTGCATGTCGTGTCCGCCCCAAGAGTGACATATAAATACCTGAAGGGTTAAAAGGCTGAAGGCAGACTCTCCCTAGCAGTACTCAGAGATGGGACAATAGCCAGTGGGCACAAATTAAAATACAGGAAATTCAACTTAAGAACAGGGGATGGAGTTATTTATTTTTCTGTGAGGTGGTTGAACAGCAGAGAAATTGTCAAGAGAGGTTAAATCACTATTCTCAGAGTCATTCCAAACCTGACTGAACACGTTACTGACTGCTCTAACTGGCCTTGCTCTAAGCAGATGAATTTGGATCAGGCCATGTCCAGAAGTCTCCTCTAACCTCAAGTATTCTGTAATTCTTTGAGTTCCCTAAAACAACCTCAATAATTCCTGTTGTACCTGTCCTGTCCTTCTTGTTCTCTTTTGGGTCTCTGTAGCAGATTCCTACTCTAAAGAGACATCTATCAAATTAGTCATATAGGCTACTTTTTTTCCAAACTGAGGATCCTTTTCAGTGCCTGGTTATCAATACAGCTTAAGTTTTACTAGTTTGAATGAAAAGGCACAGATTGCATAAATCAGCACTGCACTTTCTTCAGGTTCGGTAATGTTCATCTTGAACATCACCTACTTTCATTCCTACAGCTTTTCCTAAGTCCTATACTAACATTCAATGCACAAGTGTACACCAGGTATTCCTTCTCACTTTTAAAAACCTACTTCCACTTCTCTTCTTGCTGCTGTGTATCGTAAGGAACAAAGCAATACAGTTTGAGCAAATCTCCTACATGTCCAGCGCTGTACAGACACACGTGTTAGCCAGCTCCAATTAATGACGATCAGGTAACATCAAACTGAAAAACATGCACAAGTCAACTGGTTCAACTGTCCCAACATAAAGATGCTACTGGACACTTCATATGCACACTGGTTTCCTGGTTTATTTTCGTTTTCTTTTGCCCTAATAAGAAACTTCATAAAACATTCACATATCACTGCCTTGGAACCTGTGGTATCCCATCATTATATAGACAACATCAGAGCTGAGAAAGTCATTAAATATCATGGCTGATACTCTGTTTATTCAAAAAGATATCATAATTTGTTGATACTTGCATATATTTCCTTCATTTTAACTTGTATGGTTATTATTTACCCAAGCAAACCTGGACAGTTACCTGTATGTTGCTCTGTATCTCTCCTATGCTTTTTTAAAGCCACTGGCCTGGTACTTTCAATCAAACTAATTACCCTCTTTTACATAAAAAATATCTCATGTGTGACAAATTTAGGCTGGAGTGTCACTTAAAGGATGCTGATCCTCTACCAGTTTCTAAAAGCTTCTCCTAGGTGTCTTTATAAATGAATCCAAATCTCAGTGGGAAAGACTGGCATTGAAGTTTCACTTACAATACTAAAACCAAACAAAAATGGTGCTGCCAAAAATCCCCACCATGTCTATACAGGTAACTTGATTTTGGAGGTATAATATAGCTGTATACTGTAACATAGCTGCCTTTCCCATCAATGTGCTCTTCTACCACTTTAGCCTGATGATTTTCACATATCCACTGACTTTCCCTCATTTCCCAGTGCCTACATTTATCTCCCCTATCTCATTAGTACAGACATACCCACACAGCATCACAGCTCACATTACTGCTTTATGTTATTTTCCAATTAAAAAGGTGGAAATAGTCAACCTTCATGAGCAAATTTCAGAAACTGCAGAACTTAATTTGATGCTTATGGGAAGAGATAAAAAACTGCTATCACTAGATATGTTAAGAGAACCACTTGAACTACAAGTAATTTGACAGGTTATTTTCGTGACTTGTCATTGGAAGAAAATCCATGGTTTTTGTATTACAGCTATTTTTAAATGTACTTCAAAGGCATTGCTTTTGAAGTGTGTTCTGCTAATTGATGGGGGCGATTTAAAGGACACAGACACCCATGGAAAGAATGGTCTTACCTGACTGTGAATATTGAGGCAACACAAAAGTGAGACGATACATTCAATAAAACTACACGCTTGGCTTTAGCAACAAGCAAAAATAAGCAAGGTAATGCACCTAATAACTAGTATATGAGAGACAGGATAGTGATTGAGAAAGATCCATCACCAATTGCCTAAATATGCCACCATCATCCAGTCTGCAGCCACTGGGGAGCCCCGTCTGTAGCGAGGACCTGGAGAACCCTTCCCGGCAATTGGGAAAATCCTATGTGGTGTGTCCACCCATAGCTGAGGTCTCCAAATTTGCCCCAAAAGTGGGTCCAGCTTTTATAGGCCCAAATCAGCAAGTCAAAGTGACTAGATTATATTTTTAGCGCAGAAACACCTGGATCTGATGGCACACTGCCTGACCTGCAGAGGCCAGGGCTTGGCCAGAGCCCAGGCTCTGGCTGGGAGGGGTTTCCCCTAAAATACCCTACAAACAAGCCTCTATTCATGTCAGTTGGGAAAGTTTCTTGAAATGATACATTTCTTGCAGATAACTACACAAGGTTATAGCGCCAGCATAAGAATCTGTGTCATTTATTTTTAGCTAAATAATACTGATAGTGTTAGTCACATAATGCCCAGGGTTCATCCTGTAAGTCAGCTCTGGCTGAGGCCCACTGCTCAGGCCTAAACACATCAAAGTGTCAACAAGAAACACTTTCTCTATTGTAAAACAGCACAGTAAAACAATATATGAGGCCACCACCTTCTGTTTCACCACCCACTTTGCAGCTTTGGAACAAGTCCCTTCAGAATCAGTTACACATCCAGTTATTAACAGAGGACAGCATCTACAGAGGATTTCATAATCTCCGGCCATTAGTTTTACTTCCTATTTACAGCTCAGTGCTTGCTTCACATTATTTCCCCATTCCTTTCTCAGAGCTACCCAGAGCTTTCTGAGCTTTCTCAGAGTTTCATTATCAATGGTTTGTACACACACTTAAACCTGCAAAAAGCTTTTAACTCTGGGGAATGAAAAAAATTAGAAAGCTTGACCATTAAATTACCCAATTACCTCTAGTCATTACTAGGAATGACAACTTCAGCTGCCATTACAGTTGTTGTACATGTTTTTATATGTTTGCAGGATTGTACAGGTGTAATGTTTTTAAAAGTAGCTTTTGGAAATACTGTTGCCTACCAGCAAAATGTAAACCCTGATCATCTCACCTGGAAGCCTCAAATGGAGCAGATACAATTTCCAAAAGTACAATGCTGGTGTCTACATGAGCCTAAACATGATTTTTCAGGATGTTCTGTGCAGGACTGTCCAGCACACAATGCACCTTGTTTTAAGTGTCCAACAGCAGCACTGAAGGTTTAATGAGTACAAAACTACCTCCCTCTGTGAGTACAGCAATGAAGAGAGCTGCAGACATGCCTCCACTCCTTTGCTCCCAAGAACACAGATAAAAAGGCCCTTGGAGCTTTCAGGAGATATTGCCTATAAAAACTTGCTAAACAGATGGTCACTGTAGGTACCTGAGCAATAAAAGAAATTGGAACAGACTGCACAGCTCTGCAATTCAGCCTGGCAAGGCTCATCAAAGAAATGATGAATCATTCCCTACTACCAGTGACAACCACACATCTGAAATGTGCTGATGACTTGAAATCTCTCGAAAAAGAAAGCTCTTTGTCACTTGCTGCTTGTACCTGCTTTAGCAAAGAAGATGCTGTAAGACAGTTCCTGTTGATTGACTCAGCTGTGGGAACAAGAACTGCTGTAGACAACGAACTGAAATTCTGACAGGTAACTTGTAACCAAGGTATGGCTACACTAACACTACCCCCTAAGAAAAATAGGTTCCTTCTCTGAATATTCTTAAACAGTAGAACCAAAGAAGCTAGAGGTGGAAAGCCAGTACTTGCAACAAAATGAAGTAATATTCCTGTGCGCAAAATTCAGTATCAGCCAAAAACAAAGGTTGCATTTTTCCGAGCTAAATTATTTCTTACTAAAGTAAATCTAAAAGATGTAATGGAAATTACGGGGCG
>VZTE01001967.1:15721-32413 GCA_013397775.1 Eulacestoma nigropectus | reverse complement strand
GCAGAGCGGCGGGTCCGCCCTCAGCGAGCCCCTCCCGGGGCGAGCGGCCCCTCCGGATCCGGGCCCGACCGCGGGGTTCCCGCGCCCCTCGTGTCTCCCCGCCGCCCGCAGGGTCCCGTCCCCAGCGCTACCCCCACGTCCCCGCTTCGCCCCCCGGCCCCGCTCCGCTCACCGGCCGCGACTCCCCCGTCCCTCAGGTCCAAGATGGCAGCGCGGCCCGCCCGGCCTCCGGCAGCGACTTAGCAAAGTCGGGCGCGAAGTGCGCAGGCGCCGAGTCCCCCCCGCCGCGGCGCACGGACTACAGCTGCCGGCGTGCCCCGCGCACGCACCGCGCATGCCCGGCACCGTCACGGGGGCGCCCGGCCGGGAAGGGAGGGGTGGGGTCGTGAGGGGCCGTGAGGGGCCGTGAGAGCCGCGTTCCGTCCGCGGAGCCGGGCTGGGAGAGCTGCGGTGTTCACCTGGGGAAGAGAAGGCTCCAGGGAGACCTTAGAGCGCCTTCCAGGGCCTAAAAGGGCTCCGAGGGAGCTGGAGAGGGACTTTGAACCACGGCCTGCAGTGACAGGACAAGGGGCAATGGTTTCCCACTGCCAGAGGGCAGGGTTAGATGGCACGTTGGGAAGGAATTCTTGTCTGCGAGGGTGCTGAGACCCTGGCACAGGTTGCCCAGAGAAGCTGTGGCTGCCCCATCCCTGAAATGTCCATGGCCAAGTTGGATGGGGCTTGGAGCAACCCGAGATATGGAAGGTCTGCGTTCCCATGGCAGCGGGTGGGACTGAATGATCTTTAAGGTCCCTTCCAACCCAAATCATTCCATGAATCTGTGATTCTGTAAACAGAGAGTATATATGTGTGTGTGTGTGTGTGTGTGTGTGTGTGTGTATGTATAGACACACTACAGTAAAAATCTTTGATTATCAAAGCACCCCTGAGGGCTCGGCTGGTACAAGAACACCGTGAGGAACCCACGAACATCCCTGGCCCCACGCTGCTGCAGTGACACCAGGAACAGGAGATCTCTGAGGGCACAAAGGGACGTCCTGGGTAAGATAAGTCTGTTGACAGTCAAGCAACTGGGACATCGCTGCTGTCACCGTAGGCTTTGGGACGCACAATAAAGGTTTTGTGATTTTAAAGTATCTGCTGCAGGTACTTAAGCCATTGATATTATTTAGCCTTTACATAAAACCGTTCTCGTTTCAAGTGTATTTTTTCTTAACCTGAGTGCACTATTGCATAAGTGAATGCATAGAAATTACAATACACCTCCTCTTTTGACAGTGAGGAATGAGAGAGTCCACTCTCTGAAATCAGAGGAAAGAGTCTCCAATTTTCAGAGAGTAGGGGAATATCCTCAATAATTTGTCAGAAAAATTACATACATTGCAAGTGCAAAGTTTAGCATTTTCTTACAACTGGTAGGGATATGAAAATCCATCTTGTCTTCCACAGATAAACTCCAACAAGATCTCACAGCCACAATTAAGTGAGTGTTTCTGTTGATAAGGCCTAAGCAAGAAAACTGCTCCAACTGTTTCCCCGACAGACCAACATGCACGTTTCGATGCCAATCAGCCATCTGTGGTTCTGACTGAGCAAGGTACATGTGCACATCATTTCAGGCACAGAAGTCATTTTAATTCCAGCACAGAACAACACATGCTGCTCAGCCAGAGGCTGAGCATGGAAAAGTCAGGAGCATGCAGCTTTGTCAGAGAGGTGGGAATCCCTGGGAAGCGAGTTTGGGGCCAAGTTTACAGCCCAGTATAAGGGCAAACAAATTGGTCAGCTGAAATAAGGTCTGGAGGGTTTTTTATTTTCTCTGAACCTTTTCTATGCACCTTTAAGTCTTCTTGTTCCTTTAGAGATATTTGATCACATACACATACATTTACAGTTCCATAGTTAATGGTATATTCAAATTAATAATGATAAAAATGAGTTCTACAAGCCTTGCTTAACAGAGATTTCTGTCTCATGCATCACCTACATGAACAGTTGTCTCTTGTCCAGTTCCTGTCCTGGCCAGTGAAGCTCTGGCTGACTGCAGCTGGAGTTCCACATCTGCACAGCTGGGCATCCTTTGCGGTGGATTTGTTGTCTCCCAGCTGGCACATAACACCGTTTGGTTTTGCAGATCACCTGTGGTTTGATTCCCAATGTAGGAACATTGCACTGTACCCTTCTCCCCAGCTGCCTGGATTAATTTTACCTTTAGCAGACTTGAGTGTTTGCAGGAAGAAGCCAGATGCTGCCCCAAGGACACATCCCTGTGGCTCCTGTGGAATCCTGCAGATGTGCACGTACCCATCCCTAGAGCAGCGTGGCCATTTGTAGTCTCTTTTTGTCTTACTGGTTTTTGGTAGGTAAAGGTTGCTAAAGCAGATGTTAATAACACTCAGTGTCTCTTTCTAAGAACATCACATCAGTTGTCCTCTGGGTTACCGTTTTTTTCCTCCTTTTTCCAACTGGCATTTTGGACAAAGTGCTTGTTTTTCAACCTCAGCAGCCCTAATCTCTTTGTTTTTCAGCTTCTGATGCCTCCAGTCAAGTTCCACTGGTTCCATCTGCTCTGTAAAATACATGAGAAGAAGAATGTATTCCACGTGCACAGACTACTGATCAGTTTGTGCTTGCCAGGACAAGAGGAACACAGAGCAATCCCCACATTCACACTCTTTCAGATACCATTTTCCCTGGTAAAAATCATGGCCTGTCAGTGAACCGGAAAAACAAATAAATAATTAACACAGAATCCATGGCAAGCAAAGATGAATATAATTGCATGGCAGAAGAACTATGTGTCCAAGATTTTACCTTTGGGGAAAGGAGGAGAATGCTTGATTATTGTCTTTTTTCCCTATGCTTTTTATAACTACAAGACACTCAGGCAGGATGGAATTTTCTTGCTATTCCCTGTCGTAACTTTCTTTTGACGAGTACAAACCCCAACAGACAGGAAAGTTTCTCACAACAGTGCAGGATGATCTTGTGCAAAGGCTTTTCAGGAAAACTGAATGCTTTGTAGCTTTCCAGATTTGCTGGGTTTGATACGGTGAAGCTGTGCTTCTGGGAGATAATTTCTGACAGATAATATTTAATAATTTTCATAATATTTTTCCTTTATTTCACAGTCCGATCCAGACTGGTCTGTGGGACAGAGATTGGTGCTTGTGGCAAAATATGTGTAGCATTTATTCTTGGTTGGGCTATAGTAAGTAATAATATTCACATCCCTAATGAAATCTTATCCTGTTGTAACAGCCAGAACTGTCACAGTTAGTGAGTGCTGTTGGTGCTGGGAGCTGACTGGGAAGCCACTGAGCATTAGGGTCTGTGTGACAGAGTGGTGTAAATGATTTCCATGTTTGAACTTTTCATGTGGTAATAAAAAAAACCTGCAAGATCATTAAAATACTGGGATTCTGTTTGATTTTTGAGCAGAAGTCTGCAAATGGAGATTGCTGTCTGATACCTCTTGGCCCTGGTCTCCCCCAGCTAGAGGGCTGGGACAAGACTGTGTAACAGAAGCACTGAACACTTATTATTCTGCTATCCCTAGAGTATGGGATTCCCTGTCCTGAAATAGACCCTGCCTTCATTCCCTCCCTTTTCCACTCTCAACCAACTCCATTGACCTCATACATGACACACCTTTTCTTTCCAACATTACATAATTTCCTAAAGGTTGCACATCAAGTCTCTCGTCAGACTTGGAAACAAGGCAGGGTTTCTTAGCTCCTTGACAAGTGTTTAATGATTTTTTAGTATTTTTTTTTAGTGAAGCACACAAAAATCCTGACAGAATCACTTAAATACAAAATAATTCAGATAGGAAGGAACCTCTGGAGACCTTTAGGTCCACGCCATGCTTGAACCCCACCCAACTTAGATAATGCTGCATAGGTAAGATGTAAATACCTTCAAGGTTGGAGATCCCACAGCCCCTTCGTGCCCTGATCACGTGTTTGATGACCCACATAGTCCATTTTATTTCCTTATATATATATATATTGGAATTTCACTTGTAGAAGCTTTTCCTTTTTACCCCTCATCCTGTGGCTGTGCAGCTCTGCAGAGAGTACAGCTCGTCCTCTTCACACCTTCCCATCAGGCAGTTGCAGGCAGCAGTAAGGTGCCCCTTCACCTTATCCAGGCTGAACAGATCCAGCTCTCTCAGCAGCTCCTTCTGTGTCCTGTGCTCCACCCCTGATAACTTGGTGGCGTCCTCTGGACTCTGGTACCTCAGTGCCTGTATGGGACAGGCACCAGGGAGCTCAGAGTGGTCCCAGCACTCGCAGATGGGTTTTATCACTGCAGAGTAAAAGGTGAGGTTCCTCACCCCGCTGGCTGCACTCATAGTGACACAGCCCTGAATGTTCTTTTTTGTCACAGGGCACTCGGTTGGGGTCCTACTCAACGTATCAGGACCGCAGCACCTCTTCCACCAAATTGCTTTCAAGGCAGCACCCCATGTCCTGCTGGATTGGGGTTACTCCCTCCCAGACCCAGAACTATCTTTGACCACCCGCATTTGTCTTTGCTGAGTTTCCCGAGGGTTTTGTCCACGTTCCTGCAGGACCTCAGTCTCTGTCACTATGTAACTCGACAACATGAAGCTGGTCCTGGTACTGGGGAGACCACAGTGGCCATCTCTCCATGGAGGCAGTTTTGGTAGTGTGGATGTTTATCTGTTTTGGGATAGACACAGCCCCGAGCAAATATCACACAATGACTGTGGAATAGTCATCAGGTGTCATCAGCACCCATTAGCTCCTAAGCAATTGTCAGTCTTTAACTATGGCTTAATGCTGCTCTCTGACTTAAGGCTGTGTAAAGTTGGTGATTTATAAATGCAGGAGTACTTTGTTTTCACATCATTTTTCTTTACTGGTGTTAAAGCACTTTGTAAGTACTATAAAGTCAATCTTCTTATTCTTCTGGAGCATTTTGTTTTTTGGGTAATTATTCCAGGAAGTGCTTTATATTTTAAAATCTAACTTCTTGTCTTGAAACTGTCATCCCTAAAAGGAGAAATTTTGTTGAGCTGCCTTGTAAGGAGAGTCTGAATTCATTTCACTCATGAAGATAATGGTGTAGTCTCAGAGTGTATCTATTACTAATTGACTTTAAAATCAGAATTGATTAATTTGACTTAGGATTTAGAAAAATACCAGGAGGAAAAGATAGATTACTTCCTGTTATCTGCAGAGGGAATTAATGAACCCTTCAGGTTGGCGAGAAACTATTATTATCTCCAAGTAATCTAATTAAAGGGTATAACAAAGACATGCGGCTATTTAATTAAGTGTTTTATTACTCAATTGCTCTACGGTGCATAATCAGAGAAGTGGGAGGGAATGATTAGGTGTCTTGAGAACGGAAATGACACAACCAAGATATGTGGGTGTTTTAAAGGAAGGAGAAGATACTGGGAAAATTGTGCCTCTCTTCCCCACGCACAAGGCTGAAGATTATTTTTCCCTAGGAGTGAAGAACATGACACTGTAAATGTCCTGAGGGGCTTTCAGAAGCAGACATGAGATGTTGGTGCTGGGAAAGGTAAAACACACCAGGCAGTGCTTAACTGATGGCTCTGTCCAGCTCTTGTGTCCACAGAGGCCTTGCAAGCAGGGTCAGCTGGGCCTGTGGGGAGGCTCCACAGCAGGTCTGCAGGGTGTCCACAGGCACCACTTGGATCCCAGTTACAGCTTTGCCCTCTGGATGATGCATTGAGGACTCAGGATGGGAGCAGATGCTCAGTGTCAGTGTGAGTTGGATGCCTGCTTCTGACAGGCTCTTTGAGAAGAGTTGTTGACATGCACATGTTAGTAGAGACATAACTTTTTGTTTAGACCCAGGTTTATTCCCATCCCCTGATCACCTCCCTTATTTATACAGTTGTGAATTATCGACATCTGAAAGGCTGACTCATCCCCTGAGTGGTTTGCCTCCTTGCAAATTGCTCTGGTATAAATCAGCTTGTGTTTCAGAGCAGAACAGGTGCTGATAAAAAGCCATGTAATGTCAAAACTAATACAAAGGGAGGAGGTATGATTTAAATACCTGGAGCTTGATCCAAAGCCAAATAAAGCTAATGAACTGGTTTCTATTAATAACTCTTTAATAATCTTTTATCAGCTTTAGGGGCCTGTACCTTCCTTACCTTATGTAGCACCCAGTAACAGGATACCTGAATGTCCTTCGCTAAAAATTAAAACGCCACGCAAGCTATCAATTCTGATGAGGGAGAGGTGGAGTCGTGTATTTCACTACGTCCCTCTGTCCCTTGGAGCTGCAGCATTACACTTGTGAACTCTGAACAAAGCCTCTGGTCTTGGACTGACAGTCCAGGTTTAGAAGATCCCTGGCTGAGCAGAAATCTTGCTCATTCACTCGATTTCTTTTATCCAGCCTTTCTTATGCTCAGTGTGCAGTGAGTAACTGGGCACTGAATTACAACCTGAGGGTGAGTAACAGCAGGGGCAGGAAGGGTGCTGTACCAGTCCCATCACATGCCATTAACATACCAGGTGCAGTGCTCATGATTTCCCAGACTGGATTAAGGGAGAATTTACTCAGTTAAACTTGCTCTGCGAGGCCCAGGGTTTGGTCCTCAGTTGATGTTCTGTGCATGCTTGCTACGACTGGATAGGGAGGAGAAGATGATGCACTTGACTTACCATCAACCCAGAGCCTGGGGCTCTCAGGGACTGAACCAGCCTCTTGTGTAACAGGCTGGCCTCAGGGTTCCTGTAAGGAACAAAATGTTCTGATTTTCCTCTTGTTGAGGGTATAAGGAAAATAAGAGGCAAGAAGTAATAAAATTAGTCCAAGCTTCCCTTCACACCAGTTCGTTTGTTATCTTCTGGGTCTTGCTTCAGTTTCTGCCTGCGCTGGATGTACACACAGCATGTTCTTGAGTAAATAATTTCTAGTGTTCTTGAAACAAAAACACAGCCACCTTTTCACCCTTGGACTAACTGTGCTCCTCTCAAAAGGCACCAGCTCGATCATACCCAGCTCTTGAATGTTGTTAGTCCTCATTCCCAAGGAAGCCAAACAAAGGCTCTCTCTGCCCTCTGTTGGGCAGTTCGTGGTGGGAAGGGGTGGTACCATTACAACATCAGGACCTGGCACGGTGCAGAAGCCTTTACTGAGGACAGCAGGTGTACTGAGGGTAGGAGAAAGCTGCAGTAAAACTGGAATGTGTTAAAATTAATATCACCGGGGCAAGTGGTATAATCATCATAATGCAAATGCTTGCTACAGTATTTCTGTGGATGGAGACATTATTAACTGAACTGGATTCCAGTCATTCTGTACTGCTGGCTGGGGCCCTCACAAGTGTGAGACTACAGAACAAAGCACTTTGCTTAGAAGACACCCGTGATGGCATCACTGGTGTCTTCATTAGGCACCCTGTGGCATTTACCATGGTGTGATCTAACTGGATCATCAAACACTCCATGTGTCCCCCTGCACAGAAAGGCTGTGCTGGCCAGAACAGCAGTTGTACACCTCCTCTTTCATCTGCATCATTCACCATGGGGATTCTTTTTCACTCCTCACCAAACCACTATGCAGGGTAGAACAACACTGGTTTCCTAACCAGGGTCTCCTGAAGGCCACCACCACAATATTGTAGTGCCTAAAAGGCAGAACTGAATTTGTGTTTGAAAATGTGCATGAGTTTGTGGTAGGGTGAAATCATTGCTGTTTGCAAGCAAGGGCAACCTGAGGTACAGAATATAACATTAAGTGATTTTTTTTCTCTGTGGGTACTACTTTGAGACATGCAGCAAGTGCTTTGTCAGAGTATTTGGCATTGTGCTGCATTTACTAAGGTCAGTGATGTACTCAGGACTTTGGTCTCTGCAGCCTGGCAGAACATTGATCAAGAAATAGGAAAGAGCAGAGGATGCTTGTCATGGACACCTAGAAAATGAAATTAAGGATCACTGCAAAGCCTGTCCTAAGGGCTGAGGCAGCACCACAAGGGGATAATGTGCTGTAGGGGGATAGAACTCTGCTCTCTGTGCTCACACAGCACTGCATTATTTGTCAGGCCATCCTCACCACTCTTTGGTGCCTATCTTCTTCCTGCTGTGACAAATGAAATCCTGTGAACGACAGCCTCATTTTTCTGTGTGTTTCTAATCCACACTCATACAGATCCTCCCAGAGTCTTGTCAAGTGAAAATCCTGTTGAACAAATTCTTTTTATAATAAAAAATCAGATCGCAGAAAATCCTTCTCATAATGCTTATAATATACAAATCATCCCAATCAAGCCACTAACTTTTATGGGGTACCTGTGTCAATATCATCTGCATTACAGAGGCTCAGACTGATGTTTTCCTCTTGGTCTTGACATATACAGCACTTCCTAGCCATGCCAGTAAACCCAGTTGTTTTTTAAAATATAATTCTGAAGAAATGTCATATTCTTAATTTTTAAGCAGTGGGGCTTGTCACCCTGAGTTCCACAGCTTTTCAGTGACTGTGAAACATGTAAATTTACATCCCAAAACTTCCCTACTTGAACTCCTACAGTAAATGAAAGAGTCACAGGATATATAACATGAATAACATCCTGTTATTGTGTCATGGACTCTGGGTAATAGGGTTTTGTACTCTTCTTTTTCCTGTTCTTTCTTCTTTTTCACTACATCCTATTCTCTCCCTTTCATGACTGTCTTGTGCCACCTGGTGTCCCAAATTCACCAGTGACAGCAACAATGAAAGGACCAGGGTGTATAGGAGCAGTCAAGGCATGAAATATTTACATAAAAATGTAGTAAAATACTATGTGCTGTGAGGTATTAATCTTTGAAATCAGAGGGTCAGGATGAACCATGCAGCTAGAGTGGCTTCTCCTTAAGCATTCCTTATGCTCCCAGAAACCACTGAGAATGTTTTGTCACTGGAGCACCTTCACACCAAATGGAACTGATCTGTCCTCATTTAAGAAAACAAGTGATTGTGAAGGTAGGAGGAAGAACATGTGAATGCCAAAGGAAAGCACGACCCAACACCACTGTTGGCAAAAATATCCTTTGCTGTAGAAGTTTTTCCACTGCCTGTAATGGATCCAGTGGGGTCTGTGGAGGTGGCAGGGCCCCAGATCCCCTGCCCACACTGTAGAGTACATACCCCACTAGTTACAGCTACCTATGCAGCCAGGCAGGGCACAGAGCTCCAGCAGCATCCTTAAAACACAGACTACCTTGGACTGCTCAATACTACTGTTGTGTTTTTCTAACATACCCAGAAAATACTTGCAATTTTTCGCTGTTCCAGATACTTCCATGCTTGTACTGAAGCTGCAAAACTAACAATGCTCTGAGCCACAAAGGAGACAAGAGGAGACTGTGCTGATGAGCAAGAGCCAGGAGAAATAACTCCTGCTGTGCTGTTGGCTCTACAACAAACTTTAATACTCTGGAATTACTCACTTCTACCTACAGAGCTGCTTACAGGTACCTTGGGGAAAGCTTTAAAGCAGAAGAGTTGCTAGAAATCCCTTCTGTCCTCCTACCTTGACAACACTCTCTCTCTCCCCAAATATTTTTGACCTTTATGTCCTTAGAAAAGGGATTTACACATAACAAAGGAATTACTCAGGAATCCAGGTGTGTGCAAGAGAAGAAGTCATGCAACTGTGATTATTCTTCAGCTGGGGTTTCACCATGTCCTCAAAGAAAATAGTGCAGTGCAGGGTGGTCAGGTCTCCCGTCAGTCTGTGACAAGACTGACATCATCCCTTGCACCTCAAAGAGCAGTGCTAAAAATGCCCATTTATTTTCAGTGCCCAAATCAAAAACTTGGAGAGTTGATCTGCTAGAAGGAGCCATCAAAGTAAACAGGTTTCCTTCCAGTAGCCATGGAAGAGTGCAAAAGAGTCCAGCATTCATCACCTTTCTAGAATTTATAATTTTTTCCCAAATCCTCTGCCCTGTATCTACAAATTCCCAAATTCTTCACATGGTCAGATCTGTGCCTTCAGCCTTCAGCACCAGACATCCTGAGTGTCCCACACAGGCTGCAAATAAAGGCCCACCATGTCTCATTCATCACTTTCTGCAGGCTTTCTCCAAGTGAAGTCAAGGGCAAATGGGAGCACAAAACATGGAGAAGGACAAGAGTTCCCACAGACCATTGCATACCTTTAACTGAGGTATGGGCAGGGCAGGAGGAGTTATCCACTGTGTTCTCATTAGAATCATCCCCATTTTTCTGCTGAGTATTACCTGAACAAGTAGAAGCTGTTCAGTGAAAAGAGGCTTTTGGGGACCACCAAAGAAAAACAAGACAGGCAAAGATAACCCACAGTTCTGTGGGAATAAACCAGGAGCCTCCCACTGAAAACACCCCTGGCTTCTTCCCCCGTAGACAGCAATTTGGATTTTATTTTTTCTTTCAGATAAAGAGCTAGAACAAAGCAGAGAAAAACCCCATCAGAAATGGTGCTGAAAACCACAGCCTCAGAGAAGTCCCTCTCAGGAAGACACCACCCGACCCATCCCCACACACTGGGGCCAGCTCCCTGCGGGATGACCCCATGCTGCATTTATCCAGAGCAGTATTGTGTTGATTTGGCACGGCCTGGTTCTTTGCTAGCGGGGGAGGGCCACAGAAGTGGCTTCTATGAGAAGCTGCTAGAAACTTCCACCATCTCCGACAGAGCCAATCTCTGACAGCTCTGATGATGGACATGCTGCTGGCCCAATTAGAGAGGTTGGTAATGCCTCTGTGATGACATATTTAAGAAGAAAACCAAAACAGCGCAAGGGCAGTTTTTTCCAGGGGTGGCGAGGTGCTGCCGCTGGGACCATCCCGGCACAGCGGGCGGCGATGCGCCTCAGCCGCCGCCATCCCGGTGAGGCCTGCGGTGAGCCTTGCCTGCCTGGCCGCCCTTAGCCAGACGCGCTGCGGGCAGAAGGGCAGGGGCGGCGGCGGTGCCTTCTCCTTCCCGGTGCCCCGCGTGAGGAGAGGCGTTGAAAAGCACCAGCGCCGCGGCGGCTGCCACTGCCCGCGCGGTGGCGGTGGGGCCGCGTGGCTGGCAGCGGAAACATGGCGAGCGACTCCCCGACATGGGACCTAGATGAGATCAACCTCTCGGTGCTGTGGGATGCTGCAGGAATCTTTTAATTGGTGGAACTTGTTTGCAACGGTACCTACTGGCAGCAGTTTTTCTTCTAGATAGAGAAGAGGAGGAAGTGAGGACGTATGAGGGAGAACAACATGGTGGCACCAAGGTCAGTGGAAAAAGAGGGGGAGGAGGTGCTCCAGGCGCCGGAGCCGAGATTTCTCTGCAGGCCATGGTGAGGACCATGGTGAAGCAGCTGTGCCCCTGCAGCCCATGAAGTCCACGGGGGATGCAGAGATCCACCCGCAGCCCATGGGAGAAGTGCTCATGCTGGAGCGAGTGGATACCAGAGAAAGCTGTGACCCAGTGGGAGTCCTAGTGGAGAGTGAGGGCCACGCTTCCAAACTAGAGCAGCCTATCCTTAGAGGACTGCACCCCGTTGACGAGTGACCCATGGCACAACAGTTTTGGGAAGACTGTTTGCCCATGGGAGGGACTCACGTTGCAGCATTTTTGGCAGGACTGCTGCTTGTGTGATTGGAGCCACGCTGGAGAAGTTCACGGAGAACTGTCTCCTGTAGGAGGGACCCCAAGGCATAGCAGAGGAAAGACTCCTCTCCCTGAGTGAACAGAAGATCTCGGTGACGAGCTGACCAAAACTCTCACACTCTGTCCCCTCATGCTGTCGGTGGGAAGGAGGAAGGGGCTGGGGGAAAAAAGGTGTTTTAAAGGCTTATTTTACTTCTCATTATCTTCCTCTGACTCTGTTAATAATAAATTTACTTTCTACCTTTAAATTTGAACCTGTTTTGCCCTTAGAGTGTTTTCTCCCAGTCCTCATCTCAACACATGAGCACTTTGTAAATTTTTCCCCGTCTCCTCTGCCCAGCTGAGAGCAAGAGAGGGTGAGCGAACGGCTTTCGTGGGTCCCTGGCGTTTGGCCAGTCTCAAACCACGACAAATATCCAGCCTGCCAAGGCTTAATCCCTTCCCTGAGCACCTTCCTTACCTTTGGTGAACAGCATGGTGGCCCTGAAGAAGCTGGGTTTTAGCTGTTTCCAGTGAGGTCCCCACCCAAAGTGCCAAGCTGAGCAGGGAGAGCTGTGCTCCAGCTGTCTGGGGACCAGGACAGGCTGGGTCATGTCCCTCTATGTGGTGGGGGAGGACCCGAACAGGCACCCCGCCTGTTTTTATTTTTGGCTGTTGATTATGGGAGGGCTAGACTCTACCAGAATCCCCAAAAGCTGCTGTAGGTGCTGCTCTGGGACAAGGAGGGCAGCCACAGCCTGGCAAGTTCTGTGACCTCCTGAGCACATCTCTAAGTCCCAACACAGCTGAATTCACAGTTGAAGTCTCTGTTTTGTAGGTACAAACTCACGAAATAAAACAGCAGGAGCCCAAGTGTTAGCAAATGCCACAGGAACCTCTCCAAAACAAAAACTTCCCTAAGGAATGGATAAGGCTCTGTGCCACACTTGCCACTAACCTTCTGCTGTGACTTTCAACAGTTTCTTACACCTGAAAGGTAAATCTTGGAAGGGATGCATACCCTGATACCCGACACTTGGGCAAGGCAGGGACCAGCCGCAGGCAGCACCCCGAGTCCCAGCCGGCTTCCCAGGCTCTGCCAGCTCCCAGCACGGAGCATCCTGCACCCCGAGCACCCTCCGGCCCCGCCCTGCACCTCGGCTCTGCTGTCCAGTCCCACATGGGCTGGGGCTGGGCACCACCTCCAGCCCCCTGCAAGCTGGGACTGCCTAGAGGACAGGAGCGATTCCTCTGTCACCTTCCCGTGTCTGCCAGGACACCAGGCATCCCTCAGAAAGGGGATGCAGCCCGGCTGGCTGAGCGGGGACCTTGTGCACTAGGAGGGGACAGCTCGGTGTTTCTCCGTGCGCCCTGTGCTGGGGAGGACACCTTGTGCAAACAGGAGAACCTGAGTACTTTGCTTACATCGTTTTCCTACCAGGTCTTTTGTCAGAACACCAGCGTGAGAGAGTTCACTAAACAGATTCGCTGTGGCAGAAAAAAAATCCCCAGATAATAAGAAAAGCTGGAGCCAATCCAGGCAGCCTCCGGTGCTCTCTCCCGAGCTGAGGCAGCGGCAGAGGCACTTGGACTGGCCCGTGTCTTCAGGCAAAAAAAGGCACGAGACCCCGGGGACACCCCCGTGCCCGGCATCTGTACCCCTCTGGGGGACACCGCTCTGCAGCAGCCCAGGAACTCGAGCAGTGCCCAGTGCCGGGAGCGGCATCAGTGGGATCCCCCCGTGCACAGGGACCCCAGCCCCAGGGCGGCCATGCCAGCACCCCCAGGCACCTCCAGCCCCGGGGAACCCGGAGCAAGTGGAAACCACAACTCTGCAAACGCTGCCTGTGCCCAAAGGAATTGCAAAGAGAGCTGGGGTGTGACAAACAAGGACAATTTATTTACAGAACAGCAGGAAAAAATAACAAAGTACAGATTGTATTTACAATATAAGAATTGTTATAACAACAAGAAACTACAGAACATATTTACATTATAAGAATATTTAAACTAACAACAATCTATAGAATGTATTTACAGTACAAAGGCCTACAGAAAAACAACAATCTAACAAACTTATTTACAGCAAAAGGACCTATAGAACAACTGGAATCTAACACACGTATTTACAGAAGAACCCAACAATTTCTAAAACGTATATACAGACAGATCAGTGTCCATCATCTCTGTCAGTCCTGGAAGAGAAGGAAGCAGCAGGGCCCCTGCAGTGCGGCCCTGAGGCTGTTCCCTGTGCCCCCAGGCTGGCGCACGCTGGCAGAGCAGGACTGTGCCGCCAGCACTGAGCCCGGCTGGGGCTGGGAGCCGGGCCCAGGCGCTGGGACGGGGCTGGCGTGGCCCAGAGCAAGCGCGGGGCAGGCCGGGGGTGGTGCCTGTGCCGCCAGAATCCAGGGCCCCCCGGGACACCGTGTCCCTGAGCGGGGCCACCCAGCCCAGCCCCGGCCTGGCGGCAGGGGACCCAGTCTGCCTGTGGGCAGGGCATGGCGAGCACCTGCCTGTCCTGCTGCTGGGGTCGGTCTTCATCCCAGGATCATGTCTTCCACCTCATCTTCCTCATCCACCTCCATGTCCTCCATCTCTTCCTCCATATCAACTTCCATCATCTGGCAGCAGCTGAGGACAGTGTGGTGTGACCAGGGTCAAGGGTGGTCTCCAAGCAGGCTGAAGGGTCTGCTGGCTACAGAGGAATGGTTGTGTTGTGCTTGACAACAGGTGCTGGAAGTTCCACCTGGAACACGGGCTGTGACATCATAACTCTGGGAGCTGTGATGTCACAGGAGTTCCAGGGCCACTCTCCATTGGGGGCTGCTATCACAGAAGGATCAAATCCTTGAATGATGTGGCTTGGATGATTCCCTAAAGATCATCTTGTTCCAATCTGAGCAACCTTCCTCTAGAGCAGGATGCTCAGGGTCCCATCCAACATGGCCTTGAATGTTCCCATGGATGAGGCATTCACAGCGTCTCTGCACAGCCTGTGCCACGGCCTCGCCACCCTCCTTGGAAAAAAACATCTTCCTCAGATCAAAGCCAAACTGAGCTCCTACAGTTTCCAGCCGTGCCCCCTTCTCCTCTCGCCACAGGCCCTGCTGAACACTCTGTCCCCATCTTTCCCCAGGGCCCCTCCAAGTCCTGCTCGGCCGCAGTGAGGCCTCCCCGGGGCCTTCTCTCCTCCCGGCTGAGCAACCCCAACTCTCTCAGCCTTTCCTCAGAGCAGAGGGGCTCCAGCCCTCGCGGCATCTCCGGGGCCTCCTCTGCACTCCCTCCAACAGCTCCAGGTCCTTCCTGTGCTGCAACCCCAGAGCTGGGGCAGGGATGAGCCCTGGAGAGGCTGCAGCTACACGGGCAACAGCGGGGAATTGCGTTATCCCTGGAGAAGAACTAAACACGCTCTGGTGCTGAGGGATAACATCAAAGGAACAAAGACTGCGCTGGGCACTTTTTGATTTACAGAACTCCTTGGTACGGTATCAGGTGTGCCAGTGCACTTGCAGCACTCTGAGTATGATACAGAAATCCTACTATTTCCACGTGTACTGATTGTCTGTGCAGGTGTCTTACTGGGATTTCTGTCTTTCTGTGGTCTGTTCACTGTAGGACGGTCACTGAAAATCAGTTGCTGTTCACCTAACAAATAATTACCCTCATTTACAGGGTGGACTGAGAACTGGGGTCTCAAGATAAACTCTGCACTGAGAAGTATTTCAAACTTTGCAAAATAATTCAATGAGAATTTGTGTAATTATGAGGAAATCCTCACTCTTATGTATTTCACATGCTAAGGTAGATGTGTTTAACAGTGTGGCTGAAAAGTTCATCCCTGTTCATGACTGAGGCTTATTGAAAACCTATTTCAGATGTTAGAACAGAAGCACATGTGTGTGTGACCCGCAGGCAAGGCCAAAGCAGGGCTGTGCCTCCCGTGTGTGCAGCAGGCATTGGCTGTGCCCGGGGGCTGGCAGCCCTGCCCAGCACCTGGCAGAGGGCAGTGGCCTGGGGAGGGGAACTGGCTGCAGCCAAGTCCAAGGTCCAGGCTGATAGAGCTGCTCACACCTTGGCCCCAGCTCTGCCTGGCACCTCACCAGTTGTATCCTGCCCACTGCCCTGGGCCCTGCTGCAGTGAGGGGTCTGTGTGTCCCAAGGTAACACCTCACACTGAGCATCTCGTGGGGCCCTCTCGGGCAAGCGAGACAGGGAGTGCTGCCTGCTCAGTGCCCACATGGCCAGGCCTAGCATCGGGAATCAGGGCTGTTCCTGGCACTGCCCTGGGACCTGCTGCAGCTTCATGTGGCTCTGGGTCACAGAATCCCATAACGGATGAGGCTGGAAGGGACCACAGTGCGGCTTCTGGTCCAACGTCCTGGGTCAAACAGAGCACGGATCTCGAGTATCTCCAGTGAAGGACACTCCACAGCCTCTCTGGGCAATCTGTTCCAGTGAGTGGTCACTTGCAAAATAAAGAAGTTCTTCCTCATGTTCAGGTGGAACTTCTGTGCATCACTTTCTGCCGGTTGCCTCTTATCCCACTGCTGGGCCCCACGGAGCAGAGCCTGGTCCATGCTCTGAGCCCTGCCTGCAGACAGATATTGATACACCGGCTCTGCTGGCACCGGTAGCCGCCAGAGCCCGCTCGGGCACGGGGCTGAAGCTGCGGCAGAGGCGGTACCGGGGGTCAGGTTCTGGGGACGGGGCAGGTTCTGGGGACTCCGTGCCCTCGCTGCCCGCAGTGGAGACGGGCCCGCGGCCGTCCCAGCACGGAGGAAGCGCCGGGCGGGCCCAGCGCCTAAGCGCAGCCCAGCCCCGCCTCACGCAGGCAGCACCGCCTCTACTTAAAGCGCGCCCGGCACCGCTGCCACCTCCTCCTGCCCGCTGGCCCCGCGGCTCCACCATGTCGGACCGGCTGCCCTACAAAGTGGGTGAGTGCGAGCCCTGGGCCGGCCTCGCGGGGCTCGGCGCCTCCCCCGGGCCGGGGCGAGCGCGGTGCGGGGAGCGCGGCCTCGGCGGCCGCGGCGCCGCGCTGGATGCGGCCGCGGGGGGAGAACGGCGGGTCCTGCCCG
>VZTE01001967.1:0-15538 GCA_013397775.1 Eulacestoma nigropectus | reverse complement strand
CCCCGTCCCTCCCCCGCCGCTCAGAGCCCTTGGCGGGAACACGCTTAGCTCCGAAGGTGAAAGTATTTCCCATGCTGGGACCTTCGACTCATGTGCCCTGAAGGTTTTGGCGGGTGTTTCTGTAGACCTGAAACTTCACAAAGAACCCCAATTTTTATAAGGAGTTGGGTGTTCCTTGGAGGCTCCATTCAAAGGAAAGATCATTAGTCTGTAAGGCTCAGATTCATAAATAATTTACCCTGGAGGCCCTGAACCTAAAATACTGCAGGATATTTTTAAAGCAGCCCTGGTAAAGCTACCAAGCCCTTAAGAGGGGTAAGAATAAACTTCTTTCTCTTGATGTATTTGTTTCCATGGTCCTTTCCTTGCCTGTTTTCAGGCAGTTTTCAGTCCCGGTGGTGCACAGGCTGTGCTCCAGTCAGCTCTAGCACGTGCAATAGCTTCAGTGGTCCCGGGCTTCATTCTGCAGCAAAATGCAATTAGCGTGTCTGTATTAAACCTGGCAGTCTGACTCGGAGTTCTGGTGTTCCCCAGTGCTGTAAACAGTCTGTGTTCACGAGGTAGGTGACAAAAAAGCATCTGACTGTGGTCTAAATGGAATGAACTTCTGAAATCTCCCAAAGAGCAAACCGAGTAAGAGGGACGCTCTGTGTTGGGTGGTGCTGCAACGTTGGTGCACCTGGGCATTACCTGCTTGACCCTTGTGTTTTTAAGGCTGGGATTGGACATCCATGGTGAGTGCAGTGAGCCTGTCAGAAGCCTCTCTTCCTCATTTTTTGCTGGACTTTTCTGCTATAGATCCTTTTTACAAACATAGAAGTAGACTGGTAACTGAGGTAATTACGGTCACTTAAAATAATTTGTGTGGATCCAAGGGGGAAGGACCTGCAGCTTTGCTGTAAGGAGGGGGAGCTGAGCTGGGCAGTCAGCTCCTGGTGCACTCTTAGGGAGCATTCTGTGTGTGGGAAGCCACTGCCCTACAGCCAACCCCTTCCCACATGCAGGTCAATACTGTGGAAGTCAGTCCCTATAGGAAGTGTCGGATGCTTGGGCAGTGTCTGTAAGAAGTGCTTGAGGCTGTGGCTTGCTGAATTAATGGGCCTCAGGATGTCTGTGCACTAGATCACAGTTGATTTATACCCTCTTGCAGTAGCATGCTTTTTGCAGAGGGGCTGTTAGATTTGGTCTAAACTCATTTGAAAGCCTGTGAACCATAGGAAAGAGCCAGGGAGTAACTGGAATAGGGTCTGGTTTTCCTGCAGCTCTGTCTCTCAGCTGTTGCTGGGTGTTCAGTTCAGCTGTTGCAGCCAGTGCCTACCCACGAGGGTCTTAGCTATTCAAACACTGACACCTGTCCTGCTTCTCTTGCAGCTGACATCAGCCTTGCAGACTGGGGTCGCAAGGCCATTGAGATTGCGGAGAATGAGATGCCAGGGCTGATGAAGATGAGGGAGATGTACTCTGCATCCAAGCCCCTGAAAGGTGCCCGCATCGCCGGCTGCCTCCACATGACCGTGCAGACAGCAGTGCTCATAGAGACCCTCATCGTGCTGGGGGCTGAGGTAACGTGGCTCTGAGTTTCTCCCTCAGCTCTTGGGTAACACTCTGCCAGGTCACTGCTCCTGCTTATGTAACAACTTACAGAATCCTGGCAAATGTGTGTACTTTTTGGAAGAGGCTGCAATCTCCACGTGGATGGATTATGTCTTCTCTCCTTGAGCAAGAAGCTTGTCGCCTGCCCTGAGCACTTCTGGGATGTGGAGGGTGTGTGTTCCCTGTGGACAAGCTGCAGCTTTGAGTGCCTGTTGTGCCCTGTGTGCAGTGCCCTGGGCAGTGCACACAGCTGCTCCCACGCAGCTGTGCTGTGCTTGGGCCTGCAGTGCTGTGGCTGCTTATGCTGCAGCTCTAGGGACTGCCTCCAGCACAGATTAGCCTGTATTAAGAACCCCACTATGCCCTGGTAAAGTCAGCAAAATCTAATGAAGCTTTCTGAGAGCTCATGCTGGCTTTTGAGCTGTGCAGGAAAACAACAGGGATGCACTGTGGCTCAGGGACCGAGGACTGGGGTCTCCTCTGAATTTTTTGTGTGTCTGTGGACCAGTTGCTCTCATCCATATTAAAGTCTGAGATATTTAGAAGCCATTTACTGCCTTGTGTCCCGTGCCTGACTTGCTGAATGAAGTCCAGACATCACAGCTGAGTGTTTGCTGTACAGGGCATGAGGAGAGCCAGGTATCTGAGCACAATCTGCATTGCTTGTGTGCAGAGCAGGGAGCTGACTGGAACTTGCCTGGATTGTTAAGTATGTGTATGATCTGAAGTTCCTTCTTCCTACAGTTTAGCTGCCTGAATTCAGGCTGCCCAGAGGTGCCCTATGAGGGATCTCTCTCTGGGAACAGTTGAGAACTGAGCAGTGTCATGCTGATTGAAAGGCACTGGGAGAAGGGGAAGTCTCCTCCGTAGCAGTGAAGGCGTTTTCTCAGAAAGAGGAGGAGGTAGGTGTGGACACTGTGCCAGGTCAGCCTGGGGAAGGTACATGCTGCTGTGCAGGTGTTCCCCAGCTTGTTCAGAGCTGTCCTGTGGTTGCAAATGGTGCAGTGCTGAAGGAGAGCTTTGATCTGGAGGTACAGTCCTGACTTTGTTCCAGCCACTCTATGTGGAACTCTTGTCCCTCCACAGGATTTAAAAGAAACCACTAGCCACTGAAATTTGGGAAGCTCCTTGCTGCTCCTGTTGAGTGCTGTATCCCAGTTTGGCTGGCCTTGGAGGCAGCTGTGTGCTTAGTTAAACATTGCCAAGCTGCTTTAAGCTGAGCACAACCCCAGATCAGTGTTACATGGGACTCATCCCAGTCATTCAAGGAGGTACCTGCAGAGACTTGGTTCCTCTAAGAATGTTGTGGTTGTACCTTTAAAGGCGTGTGCTGCTGCGTTAACTCCTTGTCCTGATGCCTGTGGATTAGTTGAGGCTTTGAGTTTGGATTCAGCCCTGGTTCATCTGTTCTGTCAGAATTTGGTTCCAGGGAGGGAGGAATGAAACTGATGAAATCATATCCCATGTAATGAGAATGTAGCTCCCTGCAGCATAGTAACCTTGGTGTCCCTTTTTTGGCTGGGTTAACAAGGATAGAATAAATACTCTCTGCTTCAGAGTGTAAGTTCTGAATTTGTAACAAAAAATAATCCTTTCCATAACCAGTGATGTAAATACTAGGGTCTGAGCCCATCAGGTGTGCCAGTTACTCTAAGGCTCTATGTCACTATCACAAGTCTGAAGTGTAAACAATATATAGGTATTCTGTATACCTTGAGTGTCAGGACACCTCCTGATGTTATCTGTAGTGGTGTGGAGGAAGCTTGCAAAAACCCGAGTGAGGAGGTACAGCTTGAGGTTATGGATTCTGTTTTCCTGTGCTCATTCCAGGTGTGTTTTCATGACAAGTGTTGGTTCTGTAGGCTGCTTCCAACTGCAGCCCTTGCTTTGAAATGTCACTTCTTGATCAAGTGGGATGAGTATCTGAAAGCAGGCTGGATGATTGTGCCTTATTGCCCTCTCTCCTCAAGCTCTGTAACCAGTGAACATGCACATAGCTGCCAGTCAGCCCTGTGGGGAGCAGAGGGTGTGTGGCTCTGGGATGTGGTGCTGTGAAGTGCACTAGGTGTGCATATCCTTTTCAGTGCAACTCAGCAACATGCTGTTGCTTTTCTAGGTGCCTGAACCTAGTTATGAAATCTGAGGAAAACACTTAGCTCAGCTGGAAAAGCTTCCATAACTGGAGCACAGAGTGGGAGGTGGGTGAGCATAATCTTAGAGAATGCTTGGATTGAGTGTAATGTTTCAGCTGCATTTCTGACTCTTGTGAGTGCCAGCAGGTGTGTTGCTGCATGTCCATACCTTCAGTGGACACTTGCTATGGGGCTGTTCTAAAAAAATCTGACCTTTGTTTGACCAAAACCTCCCAAACCCACACTGTTGGGCACCCCTGAAGATCTGGAGTATGCTCTGGCTGGCTGGGAGAAGTGCTTGTGAGCAAGGAGATGGCTGAATATATGGCACAGCTAAAGCTCATTCACATTCTCTCCATGTGACATTATTTTCCCTTAGTCAGACACTCAGTTTTCACCTTATCTTTGCAGAGCTACTGAAAAAGGCAGGAATCTGCACTCGTTTCTTTCTGCTCTTGCTCCCTTTTTAACTCTTGTGTTTGGTAGAGAGTCCCTGACATCTCAGAACTTTGTTCAGCAAACAAAACTTGGTTGTTTTCCAGGTACAATGGTCAAGCTGCAACATTTTCTCCACGCAGGACCACGCTGCAGCTGCTATTGCAAAAGCTGGTATCCCTGGTAAGTTTTCCATGTTCTGATTTGGCTCTGAGTTGGGCTGTACTGCCTGTTCCTGCTAAATCAAACTGTGTACACATCAAGCTCTTCTGAGCAAGCTTGAGGATAAAAACAGCCCATGAGAAGCAGTGATTGTTACGAACCAGGACATTTGATTCAGGCTGTATTGCATCAGCCTGTGCACAGGTCTCCCAGCAAAGGCTGCTGTTGGGCTCTGTGTTACCAGCTCATTAAGATGATGGAATGCGCTGGGTGATTAAATTGAGTGGTGTGTAGGTGTGTGTAGCTGGAGGTGTTTGGTGCTTTCCAGCAAGCTCCATGCTAAACAGGGGTTGGGAAAGGGAACTCTCATGTGCCCTGTCACAGTGGCAGGGTCAATACCCAAGATATTTTTAGGCTAGAACTAGCCCAGCTGTGTTCCTGCCTGATATCCCTTAAGTGCTGTATCAGGATGCTGCTGTCTTGTTACTGTCACCTTCCAATAAAGAGCAATTCCTCACGGATCAGTATAAACACATGAAGCTGTCTGCTGTGTAACTCAGCTTAAGGAAATGCAATCCTCAGTGCTGGGAACTGCATTACTTGAGCCCGGCTGCTGGCAGATGCTAAATCTGGTTTCTGGCAGCCTGGTTCTTTGCTTTGGGAGGAGTCTCTCATTTCTATTACAATTAACTATTGCCACAAGTCTTTCCCCAGCTGTGGTGCATTCTAAGGCAGCAAAGCGATCCCTTCATCAGCTCCTTTGGCACTACCAGCTTCAGGCATTGCCTCTGGTGAGGGATGTCACAGGGCCATGTGGGTTTCTTTAGATATTGAGTTGTCTTCCTCACTGCTTTCAACACCCAAAACTCAACTGGAGAGCCATTTACAGGTTGAGTGTTTGTCAAAGTGTTTGACCTTTGTCCTTGGTATCGTCATTTTTGGAACTTGCTCTTTTTTGTTAATATTGTACTTCTCATACTGAATTTATGAGACCCTGGAGGAATGCTGGTTCTTTGGCTTCAGTATGAGATCCTGACACATTTTTCTTCAGAATAGGTAATTGCATGATTGGCTCTTCATGGCTCAAGGTTAGTTTTCTGTGTAAACAGTGAAAACATGACAATTCAGCCAAATGTTGGGGTGTGTAAATAATGTGCCCAATACGTGTTTGAGTGGCTGAGTACCTCTGAGGATTGAGAATAGCATGAAGGCAGTACAGATGCCTGGAAAGACACAAATCTTGGTGAATGCGACATGCCGGTGGTGGCAGCCGTTGCTTGGGCTGTACCAACATAGAAATACACCCTAATTAGAGCAGATGAGGCACCTCAGCTTGGATTTTAGTGCTGGGCTAGAGACTAGAATTTAAACTCAGAGTTGCTGAAGAGTTTATATTCTGTTGCTTAGCTCATGCTGAAGTCTGGTCCCTCTTTTCTGCTGTGCTAGAAAACGCTGTAGTTGTGTTTTCATTTGTCTGTATCAATATGTCCAGTGGCTATTTCTAATGAGTGGGGTGTTGTGGATGTGAGTCTGCTTTACTTTGCTTTGTTTTCTCCTTTTTAACATGAAAGAAGAATAAGGAGAGCAATGAAGTCTCAACATTTTGACCATGTCTGTGGCCTGGAACAGTGATTATTCTGAGGTCTATTTTTCAGTGCAAATGTCTTTGCTGGCCTGCAGGCACAGATAATCATCTGTCTGTCAGCTGCTACTGGGAGCTGCTGATGAAATCTTCCTTTGGCTGCTTTACTACATGCTGAGTAAGAAACTGGCTAATGGTGTGTGCTTGTTCCCGTGCAGTGTTTGCCTGGAAAGGGGAGACAGACGAGGAGTACTTGTGGTGCATCGAGCAGACCCTGTACTTCAAGGATGGGCAGCCCCTCAACATGATTCTGGATGATGGTGGAGATCTTACCAACCTCGTTCATACCAAATACCCACAGCTGCTGAAAGGTGACTTGTGTTTTGTTTTGACAGGCACAGTTCTGCTTGGGAGACTGTTTGGGGGGGTGTTTCTGCAGGATTTCCCTGCTGGTGTAAAAAGGGGTGGGGCAAGAGGGACAGGCATGTTCAAACAGGCTGTGAAAATTCCTTACAGTTCAAGACCAGAATCTCTTACCTGCAGGAGCTGCTTCCACCTCTGCTCTGTAGCCCATAAGCTGCAATGAACTGTCCTGGCCATCCTTCACTGTGCCCATTACCTCAGAATGACCACTGGTTCTGCTGTCATGCCAAAAGCTTCCTGGAAGTGGGCTGTGTTCTAGAACTGCTCAGTGTCTGCTTGCAATTATCAATTTTACATTAATGCATTTCTTACCTGTTGCTGTTGTACCAGGGATGGAGAGAAAGGAAGCAGGCACATTTCAGGAAAAGCGGAATAGTGGAATCCTTTATTAATATACAGAGGTTTAGATCCCCTAGCTTGCTTGAATGGCATAAGGTCATTGGTTCCTTGACCATCCACCTCTCAGAATGATTGGCTAAATTCTACAACACCCATTTGAAAACAATTCTTCAGTTAGTAATAACAATACTGCAAAACATCTTGCACCTGCAAGATAAAGAAGTTAGTTTACAAAAACCTCTAACTGTTTTTCGGCCATCATCTGTGTGAAAGTCCTCGCTTTCTCACGGATGCTGGCAGGATGCTGGGTAATCTCCCTACGACCAAGCTTTCAGCATCGACACTTACCCATCTTCTTAGTGCAGTTCTGAATGAAGTCATGACCACCTGTAGCCTTCCTTGGAAAAGGAACAGTTTTCTACCTTAAATACTCATTCAATTTGTCAGTGAAGATGCTGATGGAGTGAGGGTTGGGACTCTTGCTTTGATTTGCCTTCAGTGCAAGTTAGTAAAACTGATCAGTGTAGTGTTGCTAGCATGTGTTTATGTAAAAGATTTATGTGAAGGGAATTTGGCATGACCAGGCTGATCTGTGCCTGGTGAGTATGACAGACTCTCCTTAGCTGTGCCAGTGTCCATCAGCTGTGCTGCAGCAAGACGTGGGTGCCCAGGGTTGTTAAAGGGCATGTTTGGTCTGGGATGTGAAGGAAATTGGGTGGTGATACAGTGGGGTGTGTTGGTGCTTTCGTAGAGGTGAGGTAGCTGTAGAAGCCTGCTGGATCAGCTCTCCTCTGACTCGTGCTCTACTTTAGTAGGAAGATAGGAGGAAAAAATCTGAAGGTGGCAGGCTGTGAATAGGGCTGTGTGAGGGGAGTCTGGGGCTCTGATCCTCATCCACGTGTTGCTGCAGGTAGGGACACCAGGAAGAGGGAAACTTTGTCTGTGACAGGCCTCACTTTATGCTTCATCCTCATCCTGATGTCACTCGTAATCCAACACTCAACATCTTTGTGTTATTTAAACTGTAATGAAAGGTTTTCATTGGTCTTTGCTCAGCCTCTCTTCCATCAAAGGTCTTGTGCTTCCTGGGTTGTCTCTGTGTGATACTCATGACCTCTTGCTTTTCCCATGTTTGGTGCCAAGAAATCCCACAACTGGTCATCCCTCTCTGTCTTCCTTTTGTTTTCAGAGGCCAAAGAAAATACTTTCCATGTTCATTCTCTTTTTGCAGGGTTGTTTCCCTGCCATGCACACCTTGGTTGGTGTCCTTGTTCCCAGGGTCTTTGAGCTGAGCTCCTTTCACTTCCAGCCCTCCTGTAGTCCTTTCTCCTCTCCAGTCCTTTTCACTCTCTTGCTTGTCTTGTGCTCTTGGTGTGGGAGGGACTGGCATAATACAGTGCAGTAGGACAATGGCTCGTGCACCATCTCATGTCTTGGCATCCATCTGTAGTCTGCCTCTGATAAAAAACATCCCTACTCCCTGGGTCTGCTTCCTAACTTCATAGGAATGGCTCTTCCTCTGGGGTTTTAAAGAGTCTGGGGGAGGATGTTAACTTTTTAACCTGTTAACTTTTCCCTTCCCAAAATGTGTGGCTGTCTGCACTGGCTGTAGTTGAAAAGCTCTTTGCAGCAGTTCAGTAAATTAAGAGCGATCTCTGTAGAGGGGCACAAACTTGATCTGTTTTACCTTCCAGTCCATTGCTCCTTGGAAACAGCAAAACTTACAGAATGAGACCCACAGAGTAGAGTCTTGATCTCATTTATGTGAGCTTTGTGCTTAGCCCTTGGCTTACACGGAGCAGTGTAGTATCCAATTTTAGTATCTTATAGCTAACAGAGGCTAATATATCCTAAGGGCTTGTGGGTTATCTGACCTCTGAAGAGATGGAACAAGAGTGATGTTGGCAGAGCATGCACAGTGTGTGGATTGTGAGCACAGGAGACATTTTGGCACAAGGCAGCAGAAAGTGCCATTTGACATTTAAAGGCTGGAATAAGTTTTCTGGGCTAATTTCAGAGGGAATTGTCTTCCATGCTTCAGCTGCTTCTAATTTAAATAGTTCAGTCCTAGTGTGCAGCTAACAGTTGAAAGTAGGATTCCTTCAGCTAGGAGATGTGTTAAATATGTTTGTGGAGCTGCTCAGTAAGCTTCCCCTCTCCTGAAGTGTGCCTGCAGTTAGAGGGCAGAATGGCATTTGTACTATTGGCTTATTCCATTAAGCCAAATGCCCTTTATACCAAGATCAATAAAGGTAGGAAGGGGGAAAATGAGAACTGACCAAAGGGGAAAGTCATCTGCGCAAGGGACCTCTCTGGCATCTGTGCAAAAGACCTGTGTGGGGAAGATTGGTTCATTTGTGATTTCATTGATCAGACTTGCTCATTGCTCAGGTCAGAAATACAGGGGAGCAAAGCAGGTCTGAGTGTTTAGCAAGGCTGTCTCAATTTAATTCAATCTTGTCCTTGCTGCAGGCCCTTCTCTGCTCCCCACTCACTCGGGCATTGATCACGAGTGGTGTAGGCAGCACTTGGGGCAGCTGCAGAGTGGTTTAGACCAGCTGTAAATGGCAGCTGGGGCAGTGCTTGGGTGCCTCTAGGGAGAGGAAGCTGTTGGCATACAGGATATGAGGTCTGCTTAGTGCTGTGGAAAGACAATCTGTTAAGCTCAGGACTCTGATCTGGAGAGCTTTTGAAGGATGAGGACTGTCTCCTGCTTGCCAGATACACCAGAAGAGAGAGGGCAGGTTTGAACTGGAGGTTCCTGCCATGACCTCCAAAAGCTTTCCTTCACTAGGGGATGACTGTCCTTGATCCAGGCAGTTGCTCTGGAAACGGATGCTTTTGGGAGACTGTCTACAGATCCTCCATTTCACTGTGCGCAAGGCTGCACTGTGAAGCAAGCAAGCCCTAAAAATGCCAAAGCCTGAATGCATTCCCTCAGCAGGTGACCATGAGGGGAGTGAGGCTATCAAGGGCTCTGTGGTGAGTCACAAGTGGTGGGGATCAGTCAGCCTAATCATAGAATCACAGAATGGTTTGGTTTGGGAGGGACCTTTTAAAGGCCATCTAGTCCAACCTACCTGCAATGGGCAGGTACCTTCAACTCAGGTTGCTCAGAGCCTTTTGAATGTTCCCAGGGATGGGGCATGCAGCACTTCCCAGGGCAGCCTATTGTAAAAAAAAAAAAAAAGCTGCCTTATAGCTAGTCTGAATCACCCTCTTTCAATTTAAAACCATCCCCCCTTGTCCTATTGCAACAAGCCATGCTAAACAGTGTGTCCCTATCTTGTAAGCCCACTTCAAGTACAGAAAGGCTGCAGCGAGCTCTCTCTGGAGCCCTCTGTTCTCCAGGTTAATCAAGTTCTTCTCTTCTAATGCTGTTGGTCCAGTTTCCTTCATGTGCCACAGAGTTGTTGGGGAGCAACAGGAGGGTCTCATGGCTCAGTCTCAGGCTTTACCTGGGCTCACACTGGATTTTTTAGCAGTGGGGACAGGTTTGGACTGGACTTGGCATCTGTGAGTGAGCAGTGCCCTGAGAGCCGGGAGGGCCAACTGTGTCCTGGGGGCATCGGGCACAGCGTTGGCAGCCAGGCCAGGGAGGGGATTGTTCCGCTCTGCTCTGGGCTGGGGCAGCTCCACCTTGCATATTGTGTATGGTTTTGGTCACTGCGATATAAGAAAGATATTAAACTCTTAGAGAGTGTCCAGAGGAGGTCAGGAGGATGGTGAATGGCCTTGAGGGGAAGCCATGAGGAGTGGCTTGAGGGCACTTGGTCTGTTCAGCTGGAGGAGACTGAGGGGAGAGCTCATTGCAGTTACACCTTCCTTGTGAGGGGAAGAGGAGGGACAGGCACTGATCTCTGCTCTGTGACAGTGACAGGACCCAGGGATGGCTGGAGCTGTGCCAGGGGAGAATCAGGCTGGTTATCAGGAAAAGGTTCTTCCCCCAGAGGGTGCTGGGCACTGCCCAGGCTCCCCAGGGAATGGGCACGGCCCCGAGGCTGCCAGAGCTCCAGGAGCGTTTGGACAGCGCTGCCAGGGATGCCCAGGGTGGGGTTGTTGGAGTGACTGTGCAGGGCCGGGGGCTGGACGGGATGATCCTGTGGGTCCCTCCCAGCTCAGGACGTTCTGTGGGGCTGTGCGGGCTGGGCTGAGGGACTGCCCCGGGCTGTCAGCAGAGGGCGCTGCGGCGTCGCGGAGCGCGGCCGGGNCGAGCGGCTGCGGCAAAGCAACCGCCTGCCTTCCCCCAGGAGCCAGGCTGCTACAGCCTGCTAGGGAGCCTGGGGGTACAGCACCGGAGGGTGCAGCGCTGTGTGGCTCTGAAGCACATCCTCTGGTGTTTCTGCAGTTGTTTGAGGGTTTTAATCTCTTCCTTGCTCTCTGCCAAGGGTTTATTTAACTTAAGCCTCTAGGAGTTGCTCCCAGCACCTGGATGTCCTGGTTTGCATAGCATTGACTCCAACTAAGGTGAATCCTTTTACTCTCCCCACAGGAATTAGAGGTATTTCAGAAGAGACAACCACTGGGGTTCACAACCTGTACAAGATGAAGGCCAATGGGACGCTGAAAGTGCCAGCTATCAATGTGAATGACTCTGTCACCAAGGTAATACAGACAGAGCCCTTCTGCATTGTTCTTCTTTCTGACCAGCTTGGTGTTGGGATGTTGGCATTCCCATGAAAGTATCCCTTCTCTTGCTGAGCTTCTCCTGATCTGGTTCTGAACAGAGATTTCCACCATATCCTAAAAGTGAGTCCTTGATGTCTCTAATGGGACATGCCATTGTAAATACCCTGTTGTCAGGACATCAAGGGCTTTTTGTACATAAGAATGTCCATTCTTCTGCTATTTAATAATGTGAAAACACCTTTGGCGGTCATGGCTCCTGGGGCACAGTCAGTTCCAGTGGCAAGGAGCCTGTCCTCACTCTGAGTAGATTAAAGCCCCCAGGTAGGTGTCAGGTACCAGCTGGAAAACAGAGTGTGACTTGTGTGAGCTTGTGCTGGTAAGGGTTGGTTGGTCAGCCTGTGGTTGATCTCTGTGAGCAGCAGTTGAAAAGGAGAGGGCAGGAGGGAGATACTTATCCCTTGCTTAGCTTTGGTACTGCTTCCAAGATAAACCCTGGTGAATTGAGGATGAAGTGAAATGATGTTTAAAGGGTGCTGGTGCTTTTTGGCTACAGATGAATTACAGTGGGAATTATAGGTGTATAAAGGTTTATGCATGTTGATGTTTTTTAAATCTAGTTACTGAATCTATTTCAAGTTCCCATGCAAACATTATCCTGTTGGGTTGGCAGTTCTCATGTTTGGCCTGCCTGTTCTGCAGTTTGCTGTCTCTTTTTTGCTCACTAAGATGCACCTGACACTTACTTCGTAGGTAATGAGCTGGAATCCAGTTAATGTTGGAAGAAGCTTCTTTATCCTTTTCACCCAGATTTGTGCCTCTTGCATAATAATTATTAATACTGTTTAGTAGATTTGGAAATTCAGATGTTTCTAACAAAGCCTCTTGAGGGGATTTGGGATTCTAGGGCCGAACAAGTGCTTGTTTTCAAGTACTGGTTGGTATTTATGCAGTACAAGATTTGCACTAACCACAATTACAGATCTCTGGGAAAATGTGCAACTGAGCTGACAAATTCTGCTCTCCCAGTCTGATATTTCCAGCTGGTTCCTGTGCTAACATTTGGAGAGAGAAGGCAGGCACAGCAGCAAGTTCTGTTCTTCCCTTCTGTCAGTCAAATGTATTTTGGATGGGACAGATGTCTGCATCCAACACTCTGCTCTCCTGCCTACATTGGAAGGCTTTGATTGCAGTTGGGGGATTTGGTGATGAGGAATCAAATCTGACCATGCTGTTTTCTTCCATGCTGCAAGGAAAATCGGCAGGACTAGGAAAGAGAGAGGAGGACTAGGAAAGAGGGCACTAACTTTAGAATTTGAAGGATTGGTAACACAGTTTTCTGAAATATTAATGGCAGATATGCCTCTGATGATGTTTATAGGCACTGAGTCAGGAACTTCTGGATGTGAGGTATAATTTGATACACTTTGGTCAATTTCTGCCATGGGCAGTTTGTCCCATTTCTATTCATACTTAAAAGAACTGCAGGTGTTGTGGGTGCACCTTCCACTAGACCAGGTTGCTGCCTCTGGGAATTCAATCTTAAGACTGCCAGTAGCAGACAGTGCTGTGTTAAGAGAAAGCAAGAAGGATTGGTGCCCTAAGGCTGTAGAAAGCCAGCACAGGCTTTGAGACAAGAATTTTGCTGTGAATGGTGAATTCTTCTCCTTGGGGAGCACAGCAGAACACTAATAGCCAGACTTTAAAAAATTCTTGGGCTCTGTAACTCCCCAAATAATCAAATCTGTTTGCCCCTCTTCCTGGTCAAAACAAAAGGTCCAAGGAGAAGAACAAGGAGTACTAGAAAAATCAGTACAGCAAAGGTGTGTTTGAGTTTAGGAGGGTGTTCAAGAGCTGAAGTAATATTTGATGTCTGACTTAGCTGGGCAGTTTTGATTTGAGAAACTGGCTGTTAATGTCATGTGATAACATTACAGTAGGAGGATGTTGTGTGATGGGGCATTAGGAAATGAAAGCCAGGGGTTCCTGGTTGCAGTGACCACTATTGTGAATGGCTGCTTGCTGGATTTTTCCAAATCTGAGCAATAGTGAGGTCTTGACAGTGTTAGGGTAACTCTTCATGAGGGAAGAAATTCTTCTGGGGCTGCAGGAACCAGTTTCTCCTGGTTGATGTGGGCTGCTTGCTGCTCTGCAGGCTGGGTGTGTCTTGCAAAAATATGATGTGCTGCTGGTGTGTTTTGCCTTCTTGTGGCACTTGGTTCAGTTATTGTCTGATAAACAGCAGCAGGGAACTCGTGAACATCTGGTTTAGAAACTCAGACCTGCATTGGTGTGAAAGACACTTGATAAATTTAGGTTACTGCTAACAAGTTTTTAACAAGTCCAAGCCCTGGTCAGTAGACACAATGAAATTTATGAAATTCTTCTCACCACGTTGAAGCCTTTGTCTGATATAACTCCATAGACTGAAACTGGATAAATAAAAACATCAAACCATGTGCTCTTCTTCCTATCCCTCATGCTGGTTAAAGTATTTAAGTGACTCTTGTAGTACTTGCACATAAGTCCATTTTCTTTCTCTAAGGAAATTTTACTTGAGTGGCTTTCATCTCTTCTGAAATGGCTCCCTTTCCTTCCTCAGAGCAAGTTTGATAACCTTTATGGCTGCAGAGAGTCCCTCATCGATGGCATCAAGCGTGCCACAGATGTCATGATTGCTGGGAAGGTGGCAGTGGTGGCAGGATATGGGGACGTGGGCAAGGGCTGCGCCCAGGCCCTGCGAAGCTTTGGAGCCAGAGTCATCATCACCGAAATAGATCCCATCAACGCGCTCCAGGCAGCCATGGAAGGTGGGAACTGAAGCACAGCAGGAATTCAGGCATCTGACAGGGTCTCTGCATGTCAGTGTAGAGCAATAAATGAGATCTGGCCAAGAAAGGTTCAGTGGGTTTCAGCCTGTCCCTGCTGAGGTACAGTTGAATCCAGTTTAACTGCAGGAATTTTTTCCTTGCAGTAAAGGAAGGAGTTTGTTACTAGAGGCCTTGAAGGTATGTTTGGAGTCAAGGATTCTGAGATCATAGTGGGGTAAGGCTGAGGGATTGCCCTCAAGTTGTGCAGTTCTAACCTCCAGCGTGGGTTAAGACTTCACTGGAATTAAAACACTAAAAAACACCAGGCCTTACTCTTGGTAGGGTTTTTTTGGAGAGCAGTGCCATGCTCTGTCTTTCTAGCTGAGCTCAGGGCATGCTCTGGAGCTGTGCTCCTTGTCTTCTGTGGATGTCTCATGTAAATGTGCTTCTTGGTACCAGTTTTTCCCATTTCTGTTCATACTTGACAAGAACTGCAGGTGTGGTAGGGCACTTTTGCAAATTTGACCCCCTGAATCCAGTCTGAGTCCTGTGCCAGACTATACCTCTGGACATTAGATAGATTCACAGACTGGAAAAGGATGAGGGATGAATGGGTTTTGTGCCTTGTTGGTGTTAAGCAAGACCAATATCTCACTACCTTGCATCATCCCTAAGCCAGGTGTAGGCAGAAACATTTGACTCATTCTTTCTCTGTACTTTTCTACTTCTAGTATTGTGTCCTACTTGTTAATGAATGTTGGTGGTTGTGTAGAGAAGTAACTTTTTGTCTTTTTAGGTTATGAAGTTACAACCATGGAGGAGGCCTGCAAAGAGGGCAACATCTTTGTCACCACCACTGGCTGCACTGACATTGTGCAGGGCAGGTATGGCCAAGCCACTTGCTTTAGTGAAAGCATACCTGTACAGTTAGATTTCTTTTTTTAAATACAATCATAACCTGTCAGCAGTATGGTGAGGGTTAGCACACAGTCTGATTTCTGGACATTAGAATTTAGCATGAATTTAGTGAGAAATTAAGCCTTTGGTCTTTCAGTTTTGTTGGATGTTGCCAGATTGCAGTTGTTCCTGGCTTATGGAATATAATGATGGAGAAACAAAAGCTTCAGAGGGATAGATTGACTTCTGGAGAATGATGGCATCAGGGCTGAATTCTATGTTGGGCCAGACAAATGTGAACAGAAGAGGAGGCAGGTAAAGGTTGAAAGTGATTCCATCTGTGGGTGCATATAGTGGCTGAAACCAGCCTGTTCTCAATGAACTGCCCTGCAGTGTTTGGTTATTGCTTCTTAGATCTCAGTTTATAGCCCCAACTCCACTTGGAGTAAACTGAAACTCCTTCCTTTCTTTGCCATTGACTGTACATGTTGTAATGGAAGATCAGATTAGGTGGGAGGAATCACAGAATCACCAGGTTG
>VZTE01001963.1:30140-57050 GCA_013397775.1 Eulacestoma nigropectus | reverse complement strand
GGGTCGGGCTCTGCTCCCAGGGAACAGGGACAGGAGGAGAGGGAAAAGCCTCAGGCTGTGCCAGGGGAGGGGCAGGTTGGATGTCGGGGAAATTCCTTCACTGGAAGAGTTGTTGGACACTGGCACAGCTGCCCAGGGCAGTGCTGGATCGTCATCCATGGAAGTGCTCAAAATCCCGTGGATGTGGCACTGGAGGACAGGGGTCAGGGCTGAACATGGTGGTGCTGGGTCGAGGGTTGGGCTTGATGACCTTCCAGGTCTTTTCCAACCTTAACAATCCCATGATCCTATGATTCCACTGATTTCCTATGGAACAGAGAATAACAGATCCCACCTGCTGGGGCAGAGGAAGAGTTCGAGTTTTCCCCTCTTGGGAAAGGGAGAAGTTGTGGCAGGGCAGGTTCAGGTTGGATATTAGGGAGAATTCCTACATGGAAAAGGTGCTCTCCCTCTTCCCACACTTATCCTCTCCTTTGTCCTTGTGCTAAATTTTTCCCTTTTTCCACTTCTTCCTTGACCTTTCCACTTTTATTCCTGCAGCAGCAGTTGTTAAATATTAATAATTCCAAGTGCCAACCAAAACAGGTCCATACCCAAAAAAAAGCTGCTTATTTAAAATCTCAGGGCCAAACAGTCCCAGGGAAACCAGGCAGGGATCTGATCCCACAAATCCACAACCTGAATCATTCCCACAAAGTTCTCAGTGCCTCTTTCCCCAGCTTTTGGCTGAAACGTGGGCAGCCCGAAGTACAATAATGAAACCCCCTGAATTATGTGTTTAATAGGCAGCAAGCAGGCAGGATATGAAAAATACAGGCATGGAATCAATAAATTATTAAATTTTAAAAGGCAACAAGACATCTTTGGCCAGGAAGAAGCAAAAATGCTCCTTACAAGCTTTTTGCTGAAACCTCCTGTTGTGCTCACAGCTCACTGCCACCCTGCCTTGAATTGTTGCTTCAATTCTTGTTTTGCTTGTCACCCCTCTCAATTATTTGTAAAAAAGGACCTAAAATAGATTTATATTTCTCTGATTTTATTAGACAGTAAAAAAGAGAAAGCTGAGCCGCATCAGTTAAATAATTTATGACCTTTGCTAGCAGGACAAGAAGATCTAAAATAAAAATAAAACTCACGTCTTGAAAAGACAAGGGTTTGTGTCTTATTGTTTTTCTTGCCCACTGGTTTGGCTGGCTACAATTTGAAATAAATATTCAATATATGGAGAAGTTTCATCCCCATCTCACAGCTACTCATTATTATCAGGTTCTACCCAGCAATTCCTCCCAGAGCCATCAGGCTGGAGCTGATCTGTGCTTGGATTTCATGGTGATAAGGCAGAGATACGGCAGAGATAAAGCAGAGATAAAGCAGTGCTGGGTCCATGGAGAGGCATTTATTGCAAGTGGTGAATTCAAGCATTAAGTTGTGATGTCCTTTTCCATGCAGCTTTGAAATTCCATATGTTCCCCTCCAGTTCCTCTAATACTGTCATTTACTCCCCCTCAAAAAGGTTCCATGAAACAGCCTCTGGCCACAGCAGCTTCCTTGGACACCCTCGAGTGGTTCATGGAGGCTCTGAGTCGTCTGGGACACCAACCTGGCTTGACATTCCTCCAGGGGCTGTATTCCCAAATATTCCCAACTGCAGCACTTAGCTGGTGCTTTTCAGAGCAGAAGGTATTTTCCCTTTGGTGGCCAGAAGTGCCAGGGCAAATTTCAGGTCCCACAGGGCTTTTATTCCTGCTGGAGTTGTGAAGACACAACTACAGCTGAGAGGACAGAGAGGCTTAAAACTGAAAAAGAGGAGATTAAATGGGATATTGGGAAGGAATTGTTCCCTGGGAGGGTGGGCAGGCCCTGGCACAGGGTGCCCAGAGAAGCTGTGGCTGCCCCTGGATCCCTGGCAGTGTCCAAGGCCAGGTTGGACGGGGCTTGGAGCAGCCTGGGATAGTGGAAGGTGTCCCTGCCCATGGCAGGGGGGGCACTGGATGATCTGTAAGACCCCTTCCCACCCAAACCACTCAATGATTCCATGATTCCATGCCATGGATCTACCTGGTGACCTCCTCTGCCAGCCATGGTGGGCAGCACCACATGGAATAAACCTCCACAATAAGCAAATTTTCCATCCTGAACTCCAAACTCCCCCTGTGCTGTCCACAGGGATCCGTGGCTGATTTAATTTGCGAGCAGGAATAATTTATTCCCCTTAAACAAACGTTCTGTCTCTCACTCTTGTTGACATCTCTGCTGCTCCATCTCCCCTTGAGAAGTTCACAGTCTTTGCCATGTCTTGGAGCAATGAGTTCCACAGTTAATTATCTGTTGGAAAAACCAATTACAATTAAACAAACAAAAGCCAGGCCCTGCTTCTGCCCGATCTTCTTCATTAGTCTTGTCTTGATAAATGTCAATAAAGTTTAATTCTGAACAAGCAGAGTCAAGATTCCAAGCACATCCAATTGTCCTCCCGTTTGCTTAAGATGATGTTCCCAGATTTCATCTCCATGAAAACCTTGTTGCTGTTTCCCAAGTCTCCACTCATCCTTTTGCTGTTCCTGCAGCCTCCTCTATTCTTATCCCACCTTGTGGAAGTTCCCTTTCCAGCAGGGTCCGAGATGAGGAGATTGTTTGGAGATTGTCATTGGCAAAGCGCTCTTTTCTTTGGGTTGTTGGTTTTTTAGGCCGCAGCTTCCTGTGCCACCAAACAAATGGCCCAGACCATGGGATACAAGGCCTAAAGGAGCCTCAGGAGACCATTTAATCCAGCACTGGAGCCGAAGCACAGCCAGGGATCAGCTCTTAATAGATGGATTAATAAGGTTCTCTCCTGCTGTTGTCCCCATTTAATTGTCCCTCGTCTGTCCCCATACTTCTCTCTCTTGACAGGCTGAAGGTTTTTCCTTATTTTAGTACTGAAATATCTTTTATTGTTCATTTTTTGCTGTTTCACCCCACACAAGGTGCAGATCAAGTTGTTATTCCTCTCTTTCTAACTGTATTTATGTTGTGGAACACTGGAATGTTTTCCCTCACTTCTTTTTTTTTTTGGAAGGGAGAATTTACCATTTCGTCTCATTTACCGATTTCTCCACATGGAATCTTTTCTCCTGGTTTTCCTCCAAGATCCCAGCATAACATTAAAGTCCATTGACAGGAAAAGCCATGGCACTAAGCTGATGCCTTCCCATCTTTTAATGCCTCCTGGTGCTGCATTCCAAGCTCAGGTTCAGGTTTGTGGCTGCTCTTTATTCACCGATCCTCGGAAACTGGAATGACAGGACACAGGGAATGGCTTCAGGCTGGAAAAGAAGAGGTTTAGATGGGATCTCCTCTCCATCTCATGGAAGCATGCTGCTTCCATGCTGAGCCCCTGTGGGAGCTGGACATGGATCTGGGAATGGCGGCAGAAATGGGGATGGAGATTGTGGGACCTGGGTGAGGCTCTGAGAGAGCTGGGATAGTCCAGCCTGGAAAAAAGAAGCTTTGGGGTGACCTAACTGTGGCCTTCCAGGACCTGAAGGGGCTGACATGAAACACGGAGAGGGACTTGGGACACAGGATGGAGGGACAGGACACAGGGAATGGCTTCCCACTGCCAGAGGGCAGGGCTAGATGGGATATTGGGAAGGAATTGTTCCCTGGGAGGGTGGGGAGGCCCTGGCACAGGGTGCCCAGAGAAGCTGTGGCTGCCCCTGGATCCCTGGCAGTGTCCAAGGCCAGGTTGGATGGGGCTTGGAGCAGCCTGGGATAGTGGAAGGTGTCCCTGCCCATGGCAGGGGTGGGATGGAATGGGCTTTAAGATCTCTCTGAACCCAAGGCCTGATTCTGGGGTTATCCTTTACAAAGGCACATTTCGAGTTTATGCCTGACTCTAACTCTGAGTTTGGCTGTGCTGCACAAACTCTTCCCCATCTTCCCCATCTGATTTCTCCTTCACCCAAATGGATGTGCAGGAATCTTGGCTCCAGCAGTGGGATTTGTGCTCCATGTTCCTGGCAGCCTGTTTGTTTCCCCCTGCTGCAGACTGCTTCCCCTACAGCCAGGCTGAGGGGCTGCTCACAGGGCTGTGCTATGAACAGAGCAGGAGCCAGAGCCACCTCACACTTTACAGAAAAAGAAGAGGAATTTTTCCTCGGAGTTGGCTCAGATGCAGCCCCACAAACAGAGAGCATCACACCTCAAAGGGCAGCACACTCATCCCAGGGCAGGAAGGAGCAGGTTGGAGGTGAGGAGAGGGAGACAAAATTCTCAAAGCCGCTCTGCTGGCAAGGGGGGCCTCACCTGCCTGGATCCCAACAAATGGAGCTGTTTGCCTTCATCTCTGTGGAATTTGATTGGATTTATTCCAGGTCATGCCTCCAATTCATCAAGATCGTGTTCAGCTCAGATTCCATCCTCCAGAGCACTTTGAAAACTTCCAAGTGTTTTTGCCTCAGAACCCCTGAACAATTCCTGTGCTCTCCCTTCTGAACTATTGAGAGAGGCTGGGAGTGAACTCCATGGAAAGCTGAGGAGACACCAGAAGTGACAGCAGCAAAAGGAGTTGTACAATTCATATTTTTGGGGACATTTTGCGCACATTTATGAGGTGCTGAGGTTGTCAATTGCCTGCCAGAGCACACAGGACACACTTTAGGCTGAGCTTTAAAGGCCTCCTGCCAAGAACAAGGGGAGAGGTGGCACCTCAGGGTGACAGAGGTGTCCCCAAAGATGTAGGACACGAGGGTGAGGGAGCTCCACCGCTGGAGATCTGGAGGGAATGTGTCAGGTATGGCTCTTCCTATACAACTCCTGCAGATCCTTACCAGGCTGATTTTTCCAGGAAATCCATTTGCTTAAGAGCAAAGGAAGAAAATGGGATGGATTATCTAAGAGTTATCCCAGGGATGGACCAGCTGGGGACAATGGTCTTACAAGAGTCCATTGTGAGTGAACTTCATGGGGTCAAAATAGACATGTCCTTGGAGCTGGATAGCAATCCCATTGTGTTTGTGCTAATTTCACCCATCAGCTTTTCTGTTCCCAAATCTGGGAGCTGTTCCCCTGAACATTCCCTGGTGTTGGATGTGTTGTCTGGGCTCAAAACCCCTCCCACTGGTGATGTTGCTGCTGCCTGGAATGCTGGAAAACCCCTGTCCAGGGATGGCCATGAGAAGGGGGCAGAGCTGTGGGGTGGGGAGGAGCGTTTTGCCAATCTCTGGAAGGTCAGGGTAAGGTCTGGGTTGATAATTGCAAGGTCTGGGTTGACAAATGCGAGGTCTGGGTTGGTAATTGCGAGGTCTGGCTTGATAATTGCAAGGTTTGGGAAGGGAACGAGCACAAATCCACTCTGGTTTCCAAGAGGGCTCCATCTCACCTGTCCAGGCACTGCCTGAGCTGCCAGATTTGTGGGAATTTTGCTGCCTTCTATCTTCAAAGCTCGAAACCAAAGCTGCTGACCCCAGCCAGGGCATGTCTGCCACCACCCCCAAAGTGGGCTGGGAATCAAGGCTCTGCCCAGGTGAGGTTTTCTACAGCAGCTCAGATTTCCCAGGTTTGCAGCTCTGCCATGTGGGACGATGTCAGAGCCAGGACAAATCCCATTGGCCCCTTTCCCCACCGATCAGAGCAGATCTCCTGCCAAGGGGAGGGAAGGAGGCTGTTCCCAAGGGAATTGGTTTTGGGCTCTTATCTCATTACGTCATTATCCTCCAGGTGCTTATGAACCACTGCTTATTCCAAAGTTTTTCCAGATGCTGAGGTTGGACTGACCCATCTGGATTTCCCCAATTATTCCTTTGGAATGGCAGATGTTGTAGTAATTCCCTCCTACTCCTCCAGGATTTCCCTCTTCGTCCCTGTGCGGTCCCAGGTAAAAGCTGAGGATTCAGCTCCTATTTTCTTCCTGCCTCTCCTCAAATTAATTTCATCAATAATTGGCCAAAAGATAAAATTCCCTTTTTAAACAAGGGATGCATAGAATCCTTAAGCTTCCTCCATATCATCCATTATTTACTCTGTGTGGGATTATCCAAGGATTTATTTCATTTTCCTATTCATATAGGTTAATAAATCCATGGATTTATTTCATTTTCCAGCTCCATTTCAGACCTTCTGATAATTTATTTTCACATTTAGTTGCCCTTCATGATCTGATTCCTTTCTTGTTCCCAACTCTCTGGAAATTCCCCAATGCAGCTCCCAGTTTCTTCTATCCCAATTATTTATTTTTCTCCCAGTCTTTTCACAGCACTCTTTTGTGAGTTTTTGCCTGCCTTCCTTCCTTCCTTCCTTCCTAGCTTGCACCCTTTTCCTGTGAAATAATTCACCAAATTTCTGGAGTTCCCTTCCTTGGAGCTTCCATTCCCAGGTATCTTTTAAAGGATTAAGGACATTATTAATATCATAATAATTCTCCTGTGATGAGATGAGGTCCTAAATCATCCATAAGGATCTAAAATTTCAGATCTTCTCCACTGCTCATTCTGCCAGAGTGTGCAAGACAAGCTGCAGGATTTTCCTGAGGAGATTCCAATGATTCTGGGAAGCCTCAGTGGCCAGTTGTTTTCTTCAGGCTATTTTTGTTTAAAACCTTTATTGTATTTCCATTTATCTGTGGAATGCAGCATGACCTCCACAAAGAGCACATCAGTAATGACCAGTATTGACTCTGGAAAGCTTGGAGATCTTGGGAAGCTGCCCTTCCCTGTCGTTTCTTTCCAAGTGTTTTGGGATCTGCATGTAGGCAGAAGGTGACTGTACAAAACTCATCACCCTCCTAAGAGTGAGAACATTCCTGGCTCCAGGAACTGCTGCTTTTCATCCCTCTGGGATAAATGTCCCAATCTTCAGTTATCCCGTTTATTATGGAGGTATCCATAGGCTTTTCCTGCCTCCTGCTCACGTGTCCCACACCTTCCTGGGATCAGTCATTTTGTGCTACCAGCCCAACTGTGGTGGTCACTTTGCCACCCCAGCAGCAAAATTCTTCATTATTTAATTAACTGTGAAGGAAACAAAATCCTCAGAGGGCAGAAAATCCTAAAAATGATCCCTAATCCAGCCTTCTCAGAGACTTTTCCTCCTGCTTTTGCAGCTTGATCAGGAGAGGGCAGATCCCAGTGGATCCTTCCAGCATCCAACAGCTCTGAGGGCTTTGAGCTCCTCCACAGAGGTGACTTTTCCAGCAGGATCAGGAGCACTTTTCCTGGGATAACATCCCAATTCCTTCAGCATATCCATCACAACCCCACCTGGCAGCGGAGAGGATGCAGAGAGAGCTACCACTGGAGAAACCATAGGGAAAGCAGCAAAATCTATGGAAAAGCATCAAATGTCGGGATGTGGTTCAGCTCCCTGGATTGAGGGAGCTGCTCCTTCCCTAATCTGAGACCCAGCATCCCAAAAACTCCTTCTACATCTCAAATTTTTGCCCAAATCTCTCCTGAAGAGGAGGGTGCTCCTCTTGGGGCTGCTATTCCTGGTATCCCGGACCTGATATCCTGGGACAAGCAGCGATGGGATCAAAGGAAGGTACAAACTGTGTTGTTCAGCAAGTTTCAGCCTGGCTCCCTCAGCAGCTCGGAGTTCCTCACAGAGCCCTTTGAAAATCAAATCTTTCCCTTGTTTTCATGGGATAAGTGGTGGAAAAGCAGGAAGAAAATACACAGGGAACCTCTGAGCCTGACTGTGCTGTATTTATTTCCTGGGATCTCCTCTCTCTGGGGAAGTGAAGCAAAGGAAGGGAAAATCCTGAAAGGATTTCTGCGAGAATAAAACCAGGCAATTTCCCGTACAAAAATGCATTCCATAAAAAAGTAGGTTTGATCTCTGGTTCAATGGGATATTCATCTCCCTAGGGATTTGTATGATTTTATAGGATTAAAAGCAAACCTGATGTGGCTCTGGGGTAAAGGGAGAGTAGTTGTGTGGGAAGAGTATCCTGCTTTTGCCTGGAGTTTGTATGGAAGCAGAACGTGCAGCTTCCACGCTTAATAAATCAAACAAAGGTAGAACAGCTCTAAAATCCATGAATATTTCATGGAATTATTCCTTGGAAAATATTTGTTAAGAGAATTTGGATGGTGGGTAATGAGCTGGGTAAACAAAGAACTGCCATTCCAGGATTATCCATCTAAAACCCACGAGTGTGGATCACAATGAAGGGACAGGCAGGAGCCGGGGGAGGCGAATGGGGAATGTGGGAAATACTCATTTTAAAAAGGATATGAAGGGAACTGAATGTGAGAATCCAGTGGAAAAGGCAACATCCAGCCCAAATAAAATCTGGATTTTATTCCAAAGATGTTTCAATCTCAGGGAGTAATTGGAGAAACAGTTGCTGGGAGGTGTTTTCCACCCTGTGCATGGAGCTACTTCTGCGCAGGAATCTTTCAGTGACCTCTGGGCTCAGAATCCACAGTTTTATGCCCATATTTAATAATTCCTCTTGGTTATGCACATCCAGACAATAAATGACATTTCCACATTAAAAATCAGATTTTTCTCCCCTTTTTCTCTCCAATAAATAACTCTTAAGTCCGTCTTGTAACCCCTCCGAGCAGGAAAAGAGAGCAAATATCTGCAAAATAATTTATTCTACCGGGGCCTTTGGAAAGGAAAATGAAATATCTGCAGCTCTTGCTGGTGAGAGGTTCAGCTCCACGAAATGATGGGATTTGGAATTATTGTCACTCTGTCTCACACTTTTCCTGTGGGTTCGGGTGGGTGTCCTGGAGCCCAGGCATGGCCACAGGATGCAAAGGATAACAGCAGAGGAAGAGCAGGGATGCAGCTCCGATGTGTCCTTGTAGGATGTAGGGAATTGCAGGAGGGACTTATGGAAGGTGGTGTCCTTGTATCCAATGAGTATTTGAATGGCTGTTTCATCCATGGCTTTGTTTATTTTTTGGAGTTTCCCATTGGATTTTAGCCCCTGCAGCCTTCAGCAATGGAGATTCCATAGTTTATCTTCCAATGGTTTTGAGTCTGCCCCAGCATCTCATCCTGCTGCCTCATTTCCAGTTTCTCCATTTATTCCTACTCCTAAATCTGCATTTTTTTTCTCTCACATCCTTTATTTCTGTATGGAAATTCTCTCCTGTGCTCCTCATTCCAGATTCCTGATCCCACACACTGAACCTTTCCCAGCGCCTGACCCTTTCCCAACCCCACTCCAGCCATTCCCAGGGGATGAGCAGTGTTCAGGACACAGGGATTTACCCCTGCCTTCAGTCTGGCCCTCTTTTCCTTCCTTAGCACATTCCAGCACCCATTTCCATCCTCTCTGAGTTGATATTTCAGGACCATCTGTTCCCAAACTCTGAATCTCTTTGGATCCCCTGACTCCAGGAATATTTCCTGCACAGGAACTGTGAGCTCCAACCCCTCAGGATGGATTGAAATGTAGGGCCCTGCTCCTCCTGTTGCAGAATTCCCTGTTTACCTGTGCCAAATCCCAGCTGGCATTTCCCCATCCAGTCACCGGTGGCAGATTGAGCTGGGCTGAGTTTTCCAGTCCTGGATCACTCAATGCCGTCAGCATTGGGATCTTGCCATTCCTGGGCTTTCCAGATCATTTACAAGCATCCACTCCTGAAATCCCTCCCCTGACAGGTGATTTTCTCATTCCTTAAGCACCCATTTGTGTCAGGATCAGCCACTTTATCCCAAGGTTGTTGCATTTCTTTGGCTGGTGAGGATCCCTCCTGTGGAAATCCAAGAATGGAGCAGGACCTTGGCACTCGTGTTTTTCAAAATGAACTTTCAAAGTAAACATCGGTTTCAAAATGAACTCTTCATAAAGGCCTGGAGGGAAAGGACACAGGGAATGGCCTTAAACTGAGAGAGGGCAGGGTTTGATGGGATTTTGGGAAGGAATTGTTCCCTAGAAGGGTGGGGAGGGGCTGGGATGGAATTCCCAGAGAAGCTGTGGCTGCCCCTGGATCCCTGGCAGTGTCCAAGGCCAGGTTGAACACTGGGGCTTGGAGCAGCCTGGGACAGTGGAAGGTGTCCCTGCCCATGGCAGTGTTTTGGCTTTCCAATATCCAACATCTTTCTCTGGCACCTTTTCTCCAGGACTATTCCACCCCTGGATTCAGAATTGTTCCAATTAAAGTCTTATAATCTTAAATGATTTAATTGTCCTCTGCTTACTTTGTGCTCCCAGTGCCTGTCCTTTAGACAGCACGTTTACAATGTATAGTGAATATTACTTTTACATCTCAGACTTAGTGATTTCACTCATTTTAAGGGATTTAACACCTGTAATGCAGATTTTTTGCCAGCTTACAGCATCCTTTAATTGAAATTATTTCTTTTACTGTGTCTATATTGCCAAATTGGAGCTGGCTGTGGGCAGGATTTTTTTGGTGGTTTTTCTTCTTTCTTTAAAATTGACAAATTTCAGCTGCATTTGTTCTTTGTCTTTCAGACAGGTCTGAGCTTTGCTTTGTTATTTGGGTTTTTTTTTTCATTTATTATTTCTACACTTTCATTTACTTCTGTTTTCTCTTTATTTCTAGCCCTTCTCGTCCTCCTAAATCAAGATCTACTGCTTTCATTGTTTGCCAGGGATGAAACTCCCAATCTTTTCTTCTCCAGGAAGCTCCCAGATGCCTGTGCTGGGGATGATGTATGAAGGGAATGTGATGAGCCTGTGTTTAATGGCCAAGCTTTGCCCTCCAGCTCGGGGCTGTAACTTGGGTGTCACATTGAGGAGCACACCTGGGGCTGGCTGTGCTCAAGGTGACGGGAGAGTCACCAGAAGCAGCTGATTTTTGGGACTCTTAACAATTACATTTTTTTTAAGGTGCAGACAATCTAAACTTAGAGCTTTTTCATCCATTTTTCAGCTGATAACCAGCTTGGTTTTTTGAGTTCATGTGCACTTCTAACCAAACCCTGTGCTTTAGATCTTGCTAAATAAAAAGTGGTTTATCTTCACTTTTGGGGCTCACTTGGCTGATAAATTTGACTGATAAACTCCAAGCTTTTGTGGTTCACTTGATTGATAAACCCCAAACTCCTGGGAGTGTCTCCCAGTTCTCTCCCAGTTCTGGAATGCTCCAGCCCTTGGTCCTTGAGTGTGTTCTTTATCCCAGCCCCTCGTGCATGGGAATGTCTGATCCTACCCAGCAGTGCCACTTTTAGTGCTGGTGGAGCTCTCATGGATTTGATGAGCAGTGAAATTTCCCTGGCCTTTCTAGGGAGCTGCTGGTGCTCTGAACATGAACAGTTAAAAACCAGTGGGATTTATAGGCTTGATTCAACATACAGTTACAGGAAGATAATTTCTAAATTAATATTTTGTATATTGCTCATCACAATCCACAGCTTCCTCCCGAGGGGCAGCTCCGATTTCTGCTCCCTGGAACAGGGACAGCACCCAGGGAACGACTGGAGCTGGACCAGGGCAGGCTCAGGCTGGAGATCAGGGAAAGGTTCTTCCCCCAGAGGGTGCTGGGTACTGCCCAGGCTCCCCAGGGAATGGGCACGGCCCCGAGGCTGCCAGAGCTCCAGGAGCGTTTGGACAGCGCTGCCAGGGATGCCCAGGGTGGGATTGTTGGGGTGTCCATGCAGGGCCAGGGGCTGGGCTGGATGATCCTGTGGGTCCCTCCAGCTCAGGACATTCTGTGATTCCATGATAAGGCCAAATCCTTGCTACAGCTTTGGCCACTGGCCTGGAACTCCAGGGAAATCTGGAACTCCAGGGAATTCACAGGTCTCTGAAACAGAAACAAAACTCAGCCCAAAGCAGGACTGGGCAGAGGAAGCTGCTCCCTGATTTCCAAACCAGCAGGGCAGAAAGCAAAGAGCTTTTTGGGAAGCAAAGTGACTGGAAACTGTCCCTTCCTGCCACTTCTGGGCTCATTTTGCAGGGGACAAGGGGAAGTCGCCAACGGGGCCTGAAGGCTTGGCTGGGTGAGGCCTTGCTGACCAGAGTTGCTGGGGAATCTTTAAATTCCACATTTCTGGGGCCACCAACAGTCGGGAGACCCCAGGATGGATCTGGCATCAAGGTGGCCCTCAGGTCTCAGAGAATACACAGGATTGATCACTGTGCACAAGGAAAACATGAGGGAAAAACAATGGGAAAAACAGAGGCCGAGATAGGGGGAAAGGCCCTGTGGAGTCTGTGTGTGAGGGGTTGTAAACTACAGCTGTTAGTAACTACAGTTCCTGGTAACCACAGCTCGTAGTAACTACAGCTCTCATTACTCCAGCTGCCTGCTGGAGACAAGGCCAGGGAAATGCTGATTTCAGCAGAGCCAGCAGGAAGAGAGTTTTCCAGGAACCACCAGGGAGACTCCCACTGCCCAGCATCAGCTCCAACAAGGTGGCATAAACTTCATCTTTTTAATAAAACAGAGGAAAACAAATCACAGTGGCAACCACCACCCTGCCACCCCTACCACAGGATTCCATTTCCAGTGGAATTACAAATGTTCCCAGAACGTGCAGATGTGTTTAGTCCCACAGAGCAGAGCTAATTTATTCATAAGCAGATCTGCAAGGCTGCCTGGGCAGAGTCCTCTCCATATTCCAGGGGATTATTAAACTGGGGGGGTGAAGGTTTTCTTTGCAGGAGTTTCCAGTGCATGGATCCAGCAGACAGCCAAATGAGGGGAAAACGGGAATGACAGGGAAGACAGGAAGGCAAGAGGGGCTGTTTGCATGAGGAAAAATTGGCAGTGACAGACCCAAACTGGCAGAGTTTCAGGAGGGAAAAAGGCTGCACAACACAAGACAAACACCTCCAGAAACAGGGAACAGCCCTGCAGGAACTGACACCTTGGCAGGTAAATTCATGTTCTCCTCTGGGTTGTGGTCTCCAATTTGTGGGAATTCTGGCAGGTGTTGCTGCTGGCACCCCTCTGCTCCAGCTGGAAAACACCCAGAACATCAAACCAGGGCAGAGGCAGCATCTTCTCCAGGCAGCCTGCCCTGTGCTGCTTGAAAAATCAAAGAGCTGGGGGGTGAGAAGGAGCTTTTAAACTCCAACCCAGCAGTTCCTGACCCACTGCATGTTCCACATCTGCTCCAGTCAGGAATGATTTCTCTGCCCTGGGCTGATGCTGCGCTGGGGCAGAAGAGTGGGAATGTTTGGAAGTGCAGGGGAATAAATTCAGAGTGGTTGACTGGGCCCTGCCCTTGTGAGCAGAGCCAGCAGGGCCCAGTGAGAAAGTCTGAAAGGGTAAGGAGATGAGGGATGCTCCTCTCCACCTTCCAGCTCCTGGCTGCTGTTTCCATGCTGAGCCCCAGTGGGAGCTGGACACGGATCTGGGAATGTCGGCAGAAATGGGGATGGAGACTGTGGGACCTGGGTAAGGCTCTGAGAGAGCTGGGATAGTCCAACCTGCAAAAGAGAAGCTCCAGGGTTCCAGTGTCTGAAAGGGCCGACAAGAAAGATCGAGAGGGACTTGGGACAAGGGCTGGAGGGACAGGACACAGGGAATGGCTTCCCACTGTCAGAGGGCAGGGTTAGATGGGATATTGGGATGGAATTGTTCCCTGGGAGGGTGGGGAGGCCCTGGCACAGGGTGCCCAGAGAAGCTGTGGCTGCCCCTGGATCCCTGGCAGTGTCCAAGGCCAGGTTGACCAGGGCTTGGAGCAGCCGGGGACAGTGGAAGGTGTCCCTGCCCCTGGCAGGAGGTGGGGGGAGATGGGCTTTAAGGTCCCTTCCCACCCAAACCATTCCACAAATCCATGATCAACTCAGCAGCCCCAGGTGGCTTTTTCTGAGGGTCTTCTGTCCCTCCAAATTCCAACATCAAGCTGTGGTGGGACAGGAGTTTTATACTTTGTTGTTTTTACAGATGAATGCCAGAAAAATCAATATTTTTTCTTTGCCCTTTCCTTTCTTTTTTTCCCTTTTTCCCTTGCAGCTTCTCAGAACTTTTTCAACTTTGTAAAAGTGACAGAGCTGAAAAAGAAAAGTGACTTTGTCACAGTGTCACTTTCATGTATTGAAAACATTTGTAAAGTTACAAAGTAGAAAATGGGGGGAAAGGCAAAAATCACACTTTGTATTCTTCACGAAAAGGAGGAAGAAAAAAACCCTAAAAACCCAAACCCAGTGTGGCAGGTGTTAAAAATATATCTGGTCAAACATGGGCAGGGTGGAAAAATGGATGTAGCCCAAATTTCTCATGGGAGAAACAACTCCTTGGTTGTGAGGTTGCCAAACCTGAAGGACGGGGCCACCCAGGGGCACCTGGGCAAGCTCCAGAAGTGACCCTTGGGAATCTCCTGGGGTTTAACAGGACTGAGTGCTGGTGCTGCACTCTGGGCAACCCTGGGATCAATCCAGGCTCAGGATGAACAGATGAAGCAGCCCTGGGAGAAGGACTTGGGGATGTTGGTGGGTGAGAGCTGGACCTGCCCCAGACTTGAAATCCCCTGAGCCTGGGCTGATCCCCAGCGTGGGCAGCAGGGGAGGGGGAATCTGCCCCTCTGCCCCACTCAGGTGAGACCCCACCTGCAGAGCTGCCCCAGCCCTGGGGACCAGCACAGGAAGGACCTGGAGCTGCTGGAGAGAGGCCAGAGGAGGCCACAGAGATGCTCTGAGAGCTGGAGCCCCTCTGCTCTGGAGCCAGGCTGGGAGAGCTGGGGGTGTTCACCTGGAGAAGAGAAGGCTCCAGGGAGCCCTCAGAGCCCCTTCCAGGGCCTAAAGGGGCTCCAGGAGAGCTGGAGAGGGACTGGGGACAAGGGCTGGAGGGACAGGACACAGGGAATGGCTTCCCACTGCCAGAGGGCAGGGCTAGATGGGATATTGAGAAGGAATTGTTCCCTGGGAGGGGGGAGAGGGACTGGGATGGAATTCCCAGAGCAGCTGTGGCTGCCCCTGGATCCCTGGCAGTGTCCAAGGCCAGGTTGGCCGGGGCTTGGAGCAGCCTGGGACAGTGGGAGGTGTCCCTGCCCATGGCAGGGGGGGCACTGGATGGGGTTTAAGGTCCTTTCCCACTCAAACCATTCCATGATCCCATGATTCCAGCCCAGTCATGCCTGATGATGGGAGCTGACTCAGGCTGCCCCTTTAGGAGCAACAGCTTGGAAAGTTCTTGGAAATGGAACATCTGTGAAGGAGGAGAATCCCAGTGTCTTGCACAGAATTAGCAGAGCACAGGCAGGGTGGGAGGGCAGGGAAAGCATTGTCAGATATGGGAGCTCAGTCATCTGCTGTGAACTCCTCAGGAATAGTGATGTTTTAGTGTCTCTTCCTCCTGTGCACAAGTTCTCTGGATCTAAACCCCTTTCACATCTCTGCCAGAGAGGGGGGAGTTAAATCTTGGGAATCCATCCCGCTTCCCTTCTCTCTCCCAGCAGCTCCTGAGGATGTCCCTGCTCAGCCACGGGACCTGAGTTCACCACACGTTTACTTTGCCAAGCGACTGAGTGAAAATTCCTGGGGAAAATCTCTGAAGTCATTAGACTAATTAGGACAAGGATTATTTGCACGCTCTCCGCTCCAGCTTAACTCTGGAACTAAGCCTACGTCTTAATTTTGCCTTCCCTGAATAATAACACAGGGAAAAAGAAGCCATGTCCTGACTGGCACAGCAGCTCCCAGGACTGACACACACTGGGGTGGGATGCCTCCTGAATCTGGGAACTCTGGAAGCACCAGGGGGTTTCCTGGTTCTGGTGAATTTGACGGAAGCAATTCCAGTGAGACTTGAACAATTGTGGGTGACGTGGAAAGCCCACCTCGCACAGCCCTGACTCCCCGGATGGAGAAGGCAATAAAATCATTTTCAAATGGATCTTGATGTCTTTAATTGATTTCTGAGTTCTGCCCTTCACTCTGCTCGAGCTGCCAACGGATCCAATCCGGCTTCAGCTGCTGCTCCGGGTGACCTGGCGGGATTACTGACATTAATGTGACTATCAGGCTCCAAAGGGATGAGGAACAGCTACGGGAGTGTTAGAAAGCCTTTAGAACAGCAGGAACTGGAGCCCAAGCTTGTACAAATCCATGAGCTGTGATCACTTATCCTGGAGTTTGGGAAAATCGATTTAAAGTGAAGTTGTTGGCCTAGGATTAACCTGTCCCGTGAGGATGAGCAAGGGAAGGCAGGGAGAAACAAAAATATCCTCAGGTCTGCTCTTCCTGCTCTGCACAGCCATGCTCAGAGTGGGACAGCAAGAGGAGCCCAGGGACGGAGCAGCTCTGCTGTGAGAGGAAAGGCTGGGAAAATTGGGATTGTTCAGCCTGGAGAAAAGAAGCTTCAAGGTGACCTCATTGTGGCCTTGCAGTGCCTGACAGGAAAGATGGAGAGGGGTGATTTACAAGGGTCTGAAGCACCAGGACAAGGGGTAATGGCTTCCCACTGCCAGAGCGCAGGGCTAGATATTGGGATATTGGGAAGGAATTGTTCCCTGGGAGGGTGGGGAGGCCCTGGCACAGGGTGCCCAGAGAAGCTGTGGCTGCCCCTGGATCCCTGGCAGTGCCCAAGGCCAGGCTGGATGGGGCTTGGAGCAACCTGGGATAGTGGAAGGTGTCCCTGTCATGGCAGGGGGTGGCACTGGATGAGCTTTAAGGTCCCTTCCCACCCAAACCATTCCATGATTCCATGACTTTGTAGTTTCAGGATTCCTTGATTCCATATGCAGGTGCATCATCCACAGGGAAAAATCAGTGGGACAGACAGGACAGGAAAACCCAACCAAGGCTGCCACAGCTCCAAACTTCAGGTAAGAGGTATCCAGGGAGCATGGAATTCCCAACTCCGTGGAACACATCCAAGATAAAGACACAAAGCAGTTGTGTCCTCTAGGAAAAGAAAGGTGGGGTCAGAGGCAATTCCAACACCTTATCCCAGAAGCAGGAAGCCAAACAAACAGGAAAACAAAAGGAAACAGGGAAAAATTACTTCCTGGCCTGAATTTGGATCAGCAAAACCTCGAACACAAGCCAGATCCAGCACAGCCCTCTGCAAGATTCCTCAGTTTCCAAGGAGCACGAGCACAGGGGAATTGTGTTCCCATGCTTTGTTTTCAGCCATCTCCAACCCTCCAGCTCCACAAGTGGATATTTTCTGTTTGTTGGAATAATGGGAGCTCTCAGCCACTCCTTCAGAGCTTTCTCAGGGGAAAATGCAGCATCCTCTGCTCCATTTAAAAACAGGGAATGTGAGCCACAGCAGATGGATGTGACCTCTCCCAGGGAGGTGGAAAGGTCAAGAACAGAGCCCCTGATCCATATTTCCCCCCTGATGGCTCAGCTGGAAGGATAAAAGCTCTTTATTCCTTAGTGCAAGACAATCACATCCCAGAAAATTGGGAGAATTTCTGCCCTCAGGAGGGAGGGGGTTCTTCACAAAGCCACAAAGCCATCCCCAAAACAGCCACCCCAAAATTCCTGCTGCTTTTAACAGGGATTTGCAGGTGTTCCCACTCCCCTTGCACAGGTTTACACCTGAAGTCCACAGTGCACACTGAGTACGGAGTAAATCCTTGGAATTAACACCTCCAGGTTTTCCAGAGGAGTAAATTCCCTTCCCTAGAGCTCCCTGTGCTCAACTTCTCCAGGTATTTCTTGTTTAATTAAGGCTTTTAGCAATAAACTTGTGAAGTAAGATTAGGCCCAGGAAGTAATTAAGCTCCTGAGAGAGCTGGCTCCCAGTTTTCCTAAATCCTATGAGATATTCCAAAGGTATCCAACAGCAAAAAAAAAAAGGGCAGAACCTCAGGTGGAAGAGAGAAATGTTTTATCTTAAAGAAATCCCACACTTTTATGTAAATAAAATAAAAATAATTGGTCTGGTAGGGCTTTATTTGATAGAATAAAATAGGAGTAATGAAAATGTTTTGGCATCAGGAATATCGGTGGGATTGGAGCCTCAATATTCCAGGTGCTCCGTGGACATGGATACAAATGCACAGACAGGCAGGATGGCTTTGGTGTAAAAATAACACCAAAATAAAAAGAAAAGGCATAAAAATAACCTGAGAGACAGAAAAAATCCATTTCCAGACAAGCAGCCTGCTGCTCTCTGAGCTCTAAAAACTGAATCTCTTGGGTTGTTCAGAAGACAATTCCCAAAACCTCCACATTTCTAACATTTTCCATAAAAACCTTAAACATATCCAAGATATTTGACTGCCTGTGGACCTGATGGTCCAAACCCTGCACTGATTTTAGCCCCTCCTGAGCTCATTTTTGCTCCATTACATGGCTCTAGTCCCAGTGTCTGATGTCCTCCAGCCCAGCTGAGCCCGAAGGATGCGGGATTTAGGATCCATGTGCTGGGCAAGGATTCCTGCTGCTCCCAAGGAGCCACCAGCTGCAGGAGCTGAGCTCAGCCCTCTTCTCAAAATTGGGAAATGCTGGATTATCAGGATTAAACCCACTGCAGATTCCCAACACCAAATTATCCCTGGAATCATCCTGCAGATGCAGCCCAGTGATGTGGGTAATCTCCAGGAAAACCCTTTGGAGCAGCCATTCCACTCTCTAAATGGACTCAGCTTTCCCTGGGCAGCTGGAATCACATCAGCAGTGGGACAATTAGCAAGGAAATGCTCTGGAAAAGCTCAAAATGACTGAACATGTTGGATGGAAATTGGAGGGGCAGGACAACCTCCAGATTTTTGCCTTTCAAAGCCAATCCTAACGGGAAAGGCCTCACCCTCCTTCAAAGAGTCCCACAGGTGCATCCTGGAGAGGTGCCCACGGCAGGAATTCCAAACACCTCCTCCAGATGTGCTCTCTGGACAATGCTCCACCCCAAGGGAGCAGGTGACTTAGGAAAGGCTGATATTTATCCAGGAGAGGCCATGGCACAGCAGCATCGCTGCATCCCCGTGGAGCCAGGTGGGAATCCAGGCTGGGATACAAGGATTCCAAAAGTGTTTATCCCTCTGAGGGTCTGCCAGGAGCCTTCCTGGGGGATGGAAACCTGGACACAGGTCAGAACTGGAGCAACAGGAGAGGACGGGCCAGCCTGATAAATGTCTTCTGTTCGAAAGGAGAGGGGAATAAATAGAAGGAACTCTGAGTCTCAAGTGGTGCCCAAAAATATGATTTAATTTTGGAAAGTCACTTCTTTTTGAAAGTCACACAGATGGGAAAAAGAATTAGTGCTGCCATGAGGCTGGAGAGGAACCCAGAAGGTGGGAAAGTGCAGGAATATTAAAAACCTCTAAGTGCAAAAGCAAATGTGAGGCCTTTGTGATCCCTCATTTTGCACTTCCACACTTGCCTCACAGAAAGATTGGGGTACAAAATTCTCTGCTCCTCCATACCACAAAAAAACCCCCCAAAAACCTAAAGTTGGTGTTTTAAGGGGGCTTAAAACACCCTGATCAATCCTGGGCAAAGGCTGCAGCATGGTCTCAGTTCTCCAGAGGCGGTGGGTCTCAGTTCTCCAGGGATCATAGGTCTCAATTCTCCAGGAGCTGTGGGTCTCAATTCTCCAAGGGTTGTGGGTCTCAATTCTCCAGGATTGATGGGTCTCCATTCTCCAGGAGCTGTAGGTCTCAATTCTCCAGGGATCATGGGTCTCAATTCTCCAGGGATCGTGGGTCTCAATTCTCCAGGGGCTGTGGGTCTCAATTCTCCAGGGGTTATTCTAATGCAAAATAATTCCACTGAGATGTAGGAAAAGCCACAGGAAGGACACTGGGATCGTGTTTGATCCTAACAAGGAAAGAGGGAGAGAACTCCACTCAAAGAGTGATCAAGGATGGCAGCAGTTAATGATCCTTAGATGAGCAAGGAAGGAGGAAAGCAAAGTAAAGACCCGGAGGTTTTGGGAAACAGACTCCAGGAACTTCAGGGAGCTGATTAGGGCTCCTAATCAAAGCCCTGGAGCAGGACAGGGAGCTCCAGAGGAACAAAGGCTTCTTAAATCAACTGATAGCAAGGGTGGAAGTGAAATTTCTGCCTGGAAAGAAATGGCAGAGGAGAACCAGGAATGACCAGCTTAGCTAAATCAGGAAAAGAAGAAAAAAAAGGGAAAACCAGGTAATTCCTGAGGAGAATATTGTGGAATAAAACAGATTATCAGAGAGAAGAACAGGGATCAAGACACAAATTAAATACTACAAGGAAGGGAGATCAGGAGTTGGGAAGAGACAAATTTCAAGTGTTCCAGGAACCGGAGTCAGGCCTCGGGAAGCACCAGTCAAATGGAGAGAAAGCTCCAGTTAGCAACAGGATTAATTGGGATCACCCAAAGGACAGTTCATTACCAGTGGATTGTTCATAAATGCTCTCCAATTATCCTGTCCTAAAGGAATTCCTTCTGCTTCAGCCAGTTCTCCAAACTCAGCACAGTTCTGTGGGTGTTTTTGAGAGTGGGATGAGGTGTTTTCCAGAAGGATGAAAAATTACAGCGCAGGGAAGAAAGATAAATCAGAGAATGGTGAACTTCACCGCAGATCCAAACACAAAACCACCCTGGTTTTGTACAGCCAGAACATGATGAGGAGAAAAGAACAACCAACAGATTTGTAAAGAACAAGTCCTGTCAAAGCAGAGCCATTTCCATCCCTGACAGAGCCACGGGCTCTGAGGAGAAGGGAGAAGTGCAAAGATCGGATTTTTGGGAAGATTTCTGTCACACTTGTCAGGGAGCTGAGCAAACACAGGCAAGGTGAAAGCTCTGCTGAGGAGTTTCCAGGCTGCTCCCAGGGGCCACTCATCAACAGCTCCCCATCAGTTCAGAGCTCTGGTTCAGGTGGGATCCTGGGAACACCTGCCCTGGGCCTGGGAATTGTTGATATTTTCATTGCAAGCTGAAATAATGGGATGAAACGTGGGGTTGTTGTTTGCACAGGAGATGAAAGGGGCTAGGAGCACCTTGGGTAGAAAAGGTTTGAAATTCAGAATGGTCTTGAGATATTGGAGAAACAGGGAAGAGCAGGATGGGTTTCAAGAAGGACAAGGGCACACTTATAAAGCCAAGGGAAAAACAGATTAATTGCTAAATGACAAGAATAAAATTTGAAGATTGGCTTTTGCATAGGTGACGTGACCAAGTTGAAATTAATTAAAGAGTTAACTAAGATGCTAATTAAAAATACCTTTTAAGAAGTTTTGCTTTTACCCCACTTTGAATAAAGTTCCCGGTTCTATGTAATGTTATAAGAATGATGTTTGATGTAAGTTTAATAGTTATGGTTGTACCAAAGAGTAAATGTAAATGTTTATATAATACTCAAGTTGTTAAGTGTTTCCTAGAGTTAAAAGAAGTTAAATTGTATATGTTTTTATTGTTAACTACCATACCTTAGTTATAAGTCCAAATAAGTGTTAAGAAAAATGTGCTTTTATTAAAAAATTATTTAGTTCCTTTTAATTTAGTTCCCCAGTTAAGCTGTCTTCCTAAAGGTAAAAACCCCCACCGCGGAGTTAAGTTACTATTTTTAGAAAGCCTGCAACTGGCATCCATGGAAACCTGGAATATTAATGAGGACTTTTCCCGCCTTCCGAAGAAGATGACATCACCCCGTTCCGGACGACGAGCCATTGGTGGAAAGGAGTTACCTCATCGGAAGGAACACCAATCACCTTTCCCCATGGAGGCGGGACAGCGGGCAGGCCGGGGCGGGGACAGGAGGATATAAAAGAAGGGAGCACAGCTCGGCCAGTGCTTTTTTGCCTTGATTAGCAGGGTGAGAGCCCAGCGTGGTGGTTTCGGGCCTCAGCTCTATCAGAGCCACCTTTAAATACAACTTGTCTCGGGGTAGCTGAGACAAGCCATCCCGCTGCCAGTGCCTGCACTGGGCTCCAGCCAAATCGGCATCAAGGGTCTCTAATCCCTGGCTCCCGGGTTTTGTTCTTTTCTCTTAAATAATTATTCTAGTCACTCTCTAATTAATTTTTGTTTTAATAAATTACCCTTTTCTTTTAATTAAATCGAGAGTTGGTCCTTATTTTTCACACCAAAAAAATGGGAATGAGTGGCTGGAGAGTAGGAATGAGGCTCCTGCAGAAGGAAAAGCACTGGAAGGCAAGGAGTCATGCTGGAATCTTAAAAACTAGGACAGGCACCCTGTGCATGCCTGAGCTCTGGGAAGGACAAACACCACAGAATCACAGGATTGTTTGAGTGGGAAGGGACCTTAAAGCTCATCCAGTGCCACTGAAACATGGGAATGGCCAGCAGGATCTCGGCTGCTCCCAATGGAATTTTCCCAAGTCACCACTGATAACCAGGGCCTGGAGCTTTCCCTGCCACCAAAGGGCCTGGGAAGCAGATCCTGGATGACCTGGAGCTCATGGAATGTTTCTTTCAGCACTGGTCCTTGTTTTTCCATAGGAATCCCTGCTCCATGGCATCAGACCTCTCAGATGTTCCCCCCAACTCCACAGTGCGTATAGGATGCCTCTTTCCCATTTTCATGTTTCAAACACCTTTTCCAGAGCTCCCGATAGGAAAATTCCTTTGTTTTAAAAGCCTGCCAGCTAAAACCAGGGATAAAACAACTTCTCCTCAAGATGTTTTGAAGATCCCAAACAAAGGGAAAGGAACTCCTGCTGCTGCTGCTGCTGCTGCCTCTTGGAATTGCTGCTAGGGAAGAAAGGCTGGAGTCTGCTCCACTTTTTTTTGGGATCGGAGCATCTTTTCAGCCTTACAACAAATGATGCTGCCAGGAAATATTCCTGTGTGGAGCATCAGGGATCTGCTGTTCCGTGCAGGAAAACAGAGCTCCCTGGTATCGGTCTGGGGGAAGAGCCGATTTTTCAGTTTGACAGCAAAATTGAAAAATCAAGTGGAAAAAAACCCATTTTGCTTGGAACATGCTGGAATATTATTTTTGTTGCTAAATCAACTACATTGTTCCATTCGGTGTGAAATATTCCATCCAATCCCGAATGGAATGGTTGATTTCTTTAGGAAGGAAAAGGAGAGATTCACAAACATCTTAGGGAGCCTGAGGATTGCAGCTCTTCCTGCCTGGAGATCTTGATATTCCTGTGAAAATCTCACCTTCCAGGAGGATGGAGCCATGATTCCATGAAAACCAGGAATGTTCCGTGCCCTGCCTTGCAGTGGGAGCCACAATTCCCTTGAAAACCAGGGATGTTCCCTGCCCTGCAGTGCTGGGTGTAATTGATGGGAGTCTGTGGATTGAGGATATGGCCCCATTCTTCTATCATTCCCACTTTTAAATGCCCTCAGGACAACATTCCAGCCATTCCATCATTCCAGCCATTGGGATAAGCTGCACATTAGCCAAGAGCTCACAATTAAAATGTAATTAAAATGTGTATTTTAGAATTTTAATTCAAGCACCTGAACATTAAAGGATTTCTCAGGGATCTTTAATCCATCACTTCTCTTCCCAATTTCTTTATCTACCAGAGGCTCCCACGTGCCACGGCCATGAGCAGCTCAGTCCTGTGCATCCACCTGGAGCCCGGGTGATTCCAGAGTCACAAAAACGTCTGTGCTCCCTTCAGTGGGGTTATCAAGGTTATCCAGGACCTTTCCCACCTGCTGCTGGAAAGAATTCCCCATCCCCAGCTGCCCTTTGGATCAGGAAGCACACAGAGAAACTTTCGCTTCACTGGGCAGCAGCAAAAAAATGAGTTGGCCACAGTTTCAATGAAAGATGTTTCTCTTCTTGGAAAATTGCCCTGGGGGTGAGGGAATGACAAGGGAATGACAAAAGCCTTGCTTTTCTCTCTCTCCAGCCAGGATGAAAACTCAGAATGCAGCACTTCTGAGCACAAGCTGCTGAGCAATTCCAGCCTAATACACAAGCCATAAGGATAAACCAACATATGGACCTCAGATCCTGTCATGGTTTAGCAGAACTTAATTGGATCATCCATTTTTCCCAATATTACCATATCAGGGCTGCTGCTAATCCCTCGGGAGCTGCTGTGTGCTGCAGATTAAAGGCCTGGCCACAATCTCCAGGATATGCTTGGCTAAACAATATTAAGAAACTCAGTCTCCAAACATTTAACTGCTAATTTAATGCCATTTCCCCAAGTCTGAGGCTTTCTGGGGGTGCTTTTGAGATGCACGAACACACAAATAAATTCATTAAGGTAATCTACCCCAAATAATCTGAATATTCCAGGAGATGCCTCACTTTAGTTCAAAATACTGCAGCTGGAATGGCATTATTGAGATTTATTCTACCAGAAAGAAACAAAATCTTTGAAGGATCGGTCCTTTCTTGAAAAGTTCCCCACAGGCTGCTCCTGGGTGCTGCATTATCTGAGTTCTTGGATCTACATTCCAAGCACATGCAATCCTTTATTTGAAAAGTGATGCCTGCATTCCAGATTTTCCCAAATTCAGAGATGTGGCTGTGGATGAGGTGGATTCAGCTCCACATGAGCAAAAGGTCAGCACAGATTCCAAGGAACAGCAGGCTGGATGAATCCATAGAGAATTTTAAAGGCGAGGCTTGGTGGAGGCCTTAGCACCATGGGAGCGCTCAGAGCATTCCCACAGTGCAGGAAATCAGCACAAAATCCAGTTATTTCTCTAAATTCAGGAAAAATCCTGGTGATCATGAGTTCAGAGAGTCATGGAAAGGTTTGGGTGGGAAGGGACCTTAAGGACCATCTCACTCCACCCCCTGCCATGGGCCGGGACACCTTCCACTATCCCAGGCTGCTCCAAGCCCCGTCCAACCTGGCCTTGGACACTGCCAGGGATCCAGGGGCAGCCACAGCTTCTCTGGGCACCCTGTGCCAGGGCCTCACAGGGAAGAATTTCCCTCCTTCAGCTCAAAGCCATTAAACTGTTTAATTTGCTCAGAAAGAACCAGTAAAATCTTGAAGAGAAAAGGCACATGTTGAAGTTTTAGTTGCACATGACCTTTAGGGTAGGGAGGGGCTGAATTTTCTAAATGAAACATAAAAAGAAACCCCAACAAAACTCCCAAAGGAAAGTTAACAATAAAAAATATTCCAAATGCCACTGGAGGGGATCAATGACCTGGCCACTGAGGGGAATCCAATACTCCCAGAATTGAATTCTAATTACAGTGGATTTGTGGCACTGACTACTCATCCCTCCTTCCTCTCCAAATGTATCTTTGCTACAGATAATTACCCTGGGATAATTGTGAAGATTCCTCATATTGTTAAATAATGTGGATCTCTGCAGGGAAAGCAGCAGGACACGGAGCTCCAATCAGGCCTTGAATATGAAGGGAGATAAGGAAGATGATAATGAAGTTTAAATCACCAATATTCAGTGGCCTTGACTGTGGTTGCCTATTAAAAATCATCTCATGGATCTTTCTCAAGTCAGCATGGTCCTGATAAATATTGGGAAGGAATTGTTCCCTGGGAGGGTGGGGAGGCCCTGGCACAGGGTGCCCAGAGAAGCTGTGGCTGCCCCTGGATCCCTGGCAGTGTCCAAGGCCAGGCTGGACGGGGCTTGGAGCAACCTGGGATAGTGGAAGGTGTCCCTGCCCATGGCAAGGATGGCACTGGATGGGCTTTAAGGTCCTTCCCAACACAAACCATTCCATGGTTCTGTGATTCCGTGAAATAAATAAATGGATACAACACCCTTGGCTGATCATTGCATTGCCCTGAGCAATGAAGATTGAAGATACTTCAAGAGGAGAATCCAGTGACGGATTAAAACTTGTGATTTTCCCTGATTTTTAACAAGAAAAAAAGGAGATCCTGCTAAGAAATGAATGGAGAATGGCACAGAGAACCACCTCGTTCTACTGTGTAAATCCACAGTGTTTTCCCTTCTGGAATATTGTCTGCAATCCTGATATCCTGGTCTTAGAAAGACTTTTATAGAATGGCAATAAAACATAGAAGAGATGATGAGAGGTGTGAAATGACATCTGTGTAAGGAAAAGAGATGAATAGACTGAAAATCTCCAGCTTAGGAGAAATGTGACAGTGGTTGGTCATTTCTCCAAGGAGAATCCTTCATCTGTCGGGGGAAAGTTCAGAACCAGCAGAAAGAAATGGTGTCTCCAAAGAGTCTGGAAATTCTGTGTGGAATTCCCCACAGTTTGTAGGAACATAACACGGAATATTGGAATATGAATGGAAGAAAAGGAAAGATGCCAGTGGCTGGTTAAGGGGTTATATCGGATTATCTTAAAGGTCTTTTCCAGCCTTAAGAATTCCATGATTCTGGGATCAGATCCAGGGAAAGGAAGTCCCAAGAACAGGCAGCAGGCACGTGTTCTCACCTAAAAAGAACTTTTCCTTGGGATCAGGCAACACAAAATGGGGTTTGTTTACATGCAGGCCTCAAAGCTTGTGGTGTGAGAGCAAACCTGAAACAAAGAAAGAAAGCAGAGGGGAGCATTGTTCTAAATGATCCCTCTTTGGTTCTGTCTCACTCTGGTTTTAAAACATTCATTGTTTGAGGGCTTTTTCCTGCCCTCTGGAGCCTGTTGGTGTTTGGGGCCTGTTTGTTTGCAGGAGATGCTTCAGACAGATCCATCTGCAAGCTCTGATTGACCCCGGTTCCCATCACACACCCCCACTAAATTTTTTAACATCAAACTTCTTCCCTCTCTTCCACTGAACATCCTCCAGGGATGACCCAACCAATAAATCAATCTCATTTTAGAGGAGGAGCTTTGGAGCTTTTAAAATCACCTTCAGAAAAACCTGGCAGGGCTCCTGGTGCTCATCCAGAGGCTCCTGCACAAAGAGATTTTATCCAACACCGGGGTTGCACCTGCATCTTCCTCCCTTCTCTGCATCCTTCCAGACACCAAAGGTACCTGGAATAGCCAGTATTCCCAGTGCATCCAGGAGAATCACAGGAAGAGCCTGGAGAGGCTGGGGAGACAGAAAAATAATGGATGTTGGGTGCACCAGTGAATTTTTTTCCATAAGCAGTGACATTTTAGTGGATCACAGAATGACTGGGGGGACTGGGAAGTTCGGGGGCATTTTAGGGGACCTGGAACTTGAGGAGTCCCTGGATTGGGGGATACTGGGAGGTTTGGGAGGGTTTTGGG
>VZTE01001963.1:1270-30004 GCA_013397775.1 Eulacestoma nigropectus | reverse complement strand
AGAACTTGGAGGGGGGAAGACTCTGGGGGTCCCAGGATTTGGGGGGGCTTGGGGGCCCTGGAATCTGGGGGTCCCAGGTCTGGGGGTACTGGGAGGTTGGGGGGGGTTGGGGAGTCTCAGGAGCTTAACCAACACCTCTCCCAATCCATCCTGCACTGCCCTTCTGGAGGATTATCCAAGGGCAGGAAGGATGGCCAGGCAGGAAAATCCTTTATTTGGGAAGTGAGGGCTGAGCTGGGCTGAGTTATCAGCTGGGCTGAGTTATCAGCTGGAAACTTCATCAGCCCTGACAAACAGGCCCAGGCCCGAGGCTCAGTCCCAGTGGGGTTCCAGCACTCAGCCCTTGGTTTAAGATGTATGAACCCCACTTCCTGATTTTCCATCTCCCTGTCGCTCCTCTGGCACCACCAACCTGTTACATCCAGGGAAATGGTGGGAAACGTCAGGCTGGCCACGACGACGACGGCCAAAGCACTGGGGAAAAGAAACCTCGGGGGTTCAGGTGTGTCAAAATAATGGAATTGTTCAGGTTGGAGGAGATCAAGGTCATCCCGTCCCATCTTCATTCAAGTACCACCATGCCCCCTAAAGCATATCATGAAGTGCCACATTTTCCTATTTTTTGGAACACCTCCAGGGATGGGGACTCCAGCACTGCCCTGGGCAGCTGTTGCAGTGTCTGAGCACCTTTTTCATGAAGAAATTTTTCCTGATATCCAATTTAAAACTCCCCTGGCACAGCCTGAGGCCGTTCCCTCTCCTCCTGTCCCTGTTCCCTGGGAGCAGAGCCTGACCCCCCTGGCTGCCCCCTCCTGTCAGGGAGTTGTGCAGAGCCACAAGGTCCCCCCTGAGCCTCCTTTTCTCCAGGCTCAGCCCCTTTCCCAGCTCCCTCAGCCACTCCTGGGGCTCCAGCCCCTTCCCCAGCTCTGTTCAGTGCCCTGCACACGCTCCAGCTCCTGCAGGTGTCTCTTATCAGGAGGGACCCAAAACTGACCCCAAGATTTGAGGTGAGTCACAGGGGACAGGCACCACCCTGCTCCTGCTGCCACCCCAGGGCTGGGGCAAAGCAAAGCCAGAGTTGGGAATCCTGGCTGTGATTCCCTCTCAGTGCTCTGTGCTCACGTGCAGGACCTGTCCCTGGGAGGACACACAGCTCCTGGCATCCCTCTCAATCCCATTCCTCAGGAATGATGGATCAATTTCCGAACCGGTGCCGCTTCTCCTGCAAGGTGTCCCTGCCAGGGGCATCGATCTCCTGCAGCCTTTTGATTTACTGGGTTCACCTAATGGAGCTGCTGGAGACAGGACCTGGCTGTGTCCACTCCAGCACTTCCCCTCCAGGACGTGAATTCCCAGCATCTGGAGGGCTCTGCTGAGGCAGCAGCCCTGGAAAGTCACCAAGGAGAAGCTGAATTATTCATCGGCCCTGCCAAGAAGGGAGACAAAGAGGTTTCCAATACAGCAAGTCCTGGAAACTTGTGGGGCTATAAAAGCTGATTTTCTTCTTCCAAAACAACCCCAACCTTTCCTTCATTCTCCAGACCCCTGGGAATGCCACTAGCGAGAGACAGCGGAACTGGAAACCAGTAAAAAAAGCAGTTTCTCTATTTATCCCGATTGATTTATCCCTATGGATCCCTATGGATTGAGTTATTCCAGAAACTGAAGAAAAGGGTTGAGTTTAAGACCAGGAAATCAGAGTGGAAGTGTTCGTATTTCTTGTAGGAGGGTCCTGGTGTTGTGTTCCATGAGTCCCTGTAATTCCAGGCAAGATAAGGACATATCCCTATAAAAGAGACTGCCTGGGCTTAGATATTCCCTGGAAATTGCAGCTCCCCCACAGAGCGGGATGCATTTCAAATGGTGTCCAAGGAAGATAAGCTTTTCTCTTCCAAACCTCCCTGGATGTATCCAAGGTGGTGGAAGGGATTTTATAGCATTTAAATGAAATTCTCATGAAGCTGGAGAATGTCAGGATATTCAAGATCTTCCAACCCTGCTGCCCTCAGGAATCAGGAATGCTTCCTGAATCAGGAACTCTGCTCATCCCAACCTTAATCCGTGGTCCCCAGCAATGCATCCCGCTCCTGGCTCTGAGGATGACGCCTCCTGTTCTCCAGCATCTCCTCCAAGATTTTCATACCCATGGATGTCTCATTCTCCTCCCATCCAAGGGATAATGGCCCTGGAATGGCTCTTTGCCAGGATCATCACCCTGGATAAATTCCATTCCATTGCTTCCTGAGAGGACTCAGCTACTGAGCAAACAAAGGGGAGTGAATTCCCTGTTTATCAGCCAAGGGAAATTCCAGCTGCATCCTGTAAACAGGGAAAGGAGACCAGGAATCCTGGGAGAAGGGCACTGGCAAAAGCAGAATTGGGAATTACAACATTCCAGCTGAATTCTCTCCACAGCACAAGCCACAAACATCCTCACATTACCCTAGGAAAGTCCAGCTTGGAATATTGTGCAAAATCAGGTTCTCCATGGAAACTTGTGGTGCTGCCATGCTGAGGAAAGCTCTGTCCTAATCCTGAGGATGAGAGCCTATTCCAGCATATTCTAGGATGCAGAGCTCTGGATCTGCAGTCCCACACATCCCTCCAGGCTGGCTGAGGATCTTTTAATGCCCAGAATTCCTCAGGCTCCAAACTGGGGGCTCTTTTTGAACCTGTTATGGATTGGGAATCCCAAACATGGGCCTCTTTTTGAGCTTATTATGGATTGGGAATCCCTGACAAACAGGCCCAGGACTGGAATAGCCAATATTGCCAGTGCATCCAGAAGAACCAGGAAGAGCCTGGAGAGGCTGGGGAGATATAAAAATCCTGAGTTCAAAAAGAGCCTGGGCCTCTTTTTGAACTTACGGATTGGGAATCCTGATTCTGTGCCTCTTTTTTGACTTGAGAATTGGGAATTGACTTCTGAATTGGGAATCCCGAGCCTGGGCCTCTTTTTGAATCTCTTAGGGATTGGGAATCCTGATCCTGTGCCTCTTTTTTGACATATTATGGATTGGGAATCCCGAGCCTGGGTCACACTGCTCCGACGAGCTGAAGCTCAGGATGAGACACTTTTGGACCTCCTCGTGCCATCCCGGGCTCCCCGGGCAGGCGTCACTGTCACCTGAGGTGTTCTCCTGCACACCAGTCCCCTCCATCACCTGGGACTCCTAAACCGGGATATCCTGGTCCTGGCAGCGTCTGTGCCTCCTTCTCCAAGTCTTGCCTCCCACAGGAGCACCAGGCATCCTTGAGGAGGAGCGAAGCATCCCAGCAGGCAGCAGGAACAGTTTGGGGTGATTAAAGTTATTACTGGGATGCACAAAAGAGCACAGCGATGGAGCAGCTGGCAAATGTTGGATTAGGAGCTCTCGGAGTCACCAGGCCAGGAACTTTGGGCCAGATGCTGACAGGGCTTGGGCAGAGCGGGATTAATTGACAGCAGGCAGTGAGTTAAAGGGGAAAATCACTGCCTAAATGAGGGAAGATCCCAGGGAATCCATGGAGTGATTAGAGAAGCTGCTGTTTAGCCTTTAATTCAACAGGCCCTGAGTCTGCTCTTTATTCCTAAGGCTAAAGCCAGCCCTCCTCTTGCCCTGAACTCCCAGGAAATTAAAGCTGCCAGAGCCCCACCAAGCCCGGAGCAGCCGAAGTGACCCCTTGGAGAGCAAGGTCAGTGCCTGGGGACACTGCAGCCATTTGCAGGCTGGAGAAACCAGAAAAATACCAGGATGTCCATCAGCAGGTTGGGAATTCGGAGAACTTGGGGCCTGGATCACAAACGGCACAGGCACCGCCACTGGCTGGGGGAGATTTGCCACAGAGCAATGGGGGAGAAAGCGGGAGAGCTGGGAATCAGAGAGAGCTTTGGAATGGATTTCTGAGTCCCTGTGGCCTCCCTTCCAAGCTGTTCCATGCTCACTAGGAACTGTGTGTGTGCTGTTCCATGCTCACTAGGAATGACATGGTTTGCTTCAAGCTGCTAAAAAGCACAGGACAGTCCAGTCTACACTTTTCCTGGAGATTTTCCACACCGGTTTTCTTAGGAGAGATGGGGAATAGTTCATGGAAACTCCAGTGTCGTTGTGGCACTGCATTTCCATGGTTCCATTCAATGGAATTACCGTGCTGGGGGCAGTTTTGGGCACCACAATAGAAAAAAGACACGAAGCCATTGGAGAGAGACCAAAGGAGGCCATGAGGAGGGGGAAGGACCTGGAGGGGAAGCTGAATGAGGAGGGGCTGAGGGACTTGGAATGTTCAGCTGGAACAGAGGAGGCTGAAGGCAGAGCTCCCAGGGGCTGCAGCTTCCTCCCGAGGGCAGCTCCGATCTCTGCTCCCTGGGACAGGGACAGGACCCAGGGAGCGGCTGGAGCTGGGCCAGGGCAGGCTCAGGCTGGAGATCAGGGAAAGGTTCTTCCCCCAGAGGGTGCTGGGCACTGCCCAGGCTCCCCAGGGAACGGGCACGGCCCCGAGGCTGCCAGAGCTCCAGGAGCGTTTGGACAGCGCTGCCAGGGATGCCCAGGGCGGGATTGTTGGGGTGTCTGTGCAGGGCCAGGAGCTGGGCTGGATGATCCTGTGGGTCCCTTCCAATTCAGGGCATTCCATGACTCTGTGACTCCTTGACACATTCCAGGAGTGCCCACATTCAGGGGAGTGGGTGAAGAGGTTTCCTCGCCATCATTCAGACAATTCCAAACAAGGACTGGCTCAAGCAGAGGGTGAATCCGGCTGGAGGACTGAGTGTTATCATGGAGTCATAGAGTGATTAAAGTTGGGAAATACCTCCAGGACCATCAAGTCCAACCTTCAAGGAGGGGTGTGATTCAGCTCAAGCCTCCCACCTCAGCAGCCCCTTCCTGTTTGTTGTGTACAATGATCCAGAAGTGCTGCCCTGCTTCATCCTCTCTGGGAATGAATTCCTGGTCTCAGTCAGGTGTCCCTTTTTCCTGTGCCTGTGAAGGTGACAGGAACTGAACAATGCTGAGCAGGGAGTCCTGGGAATGTGCACAACAGGAGGAGGCCCTGGTTCCACCACCCCTCATGTGTCCAGCTGCTGGATTTAGGAAATCGTGTCCTCTGCTGAGCTCAGGCTGCCCAAACCTTCTGTTCCAGGACTTTACTGAGCATCATGTGGAAGGACTTTGCTTTATTAAACTGGAGATTTGGGTTAAAAATACTCAAATAACTAATTCTCAAAGCTCTCTATCCTCTTACTGCACTCCTGCCTTTAATGCCATTTGTCTGTCCCTTTCCATCCCAGTGGATCATGCACTGCTGATTCCACGGGCTCTCTGCTGGAGCCACCTTTGCAAACCCCCCTGGGCAGAGCTACTGGAATGCAAAATGGGATAAAGCCAGGGATTCTTCAGTGAGTAAAAACCCAGAGGGATTTGTAGAATATTTTTATAGAATCATGGAATATCCTGAGCTGGAAAATCCAGCCCAGCTCCCGGCCCTGCACAGACACCCCAACAATCCCACCCTGGACATCCCTGGCAGCGCTGTCCAAACGCTCCTGGAGCTCTGGCAGCCTCGGGGCCGTGCCCATTCCCTGGGGAGCCTGGGCAGTGCCCAGCACCCTCTGGGGGAAGAACCTTTCCCTGATCTCCAGCCTGAGCCTGCCCTGGCCCAGCTCCAGCCGCTCCCTGGGTGCTGTCCCTGTCCCAGGGAGCAGAGATCAGAGCTGCCCCTCGGGAGGAGCTGAGGTGAGGTCTGAGCTCAGTCTCCTCCAGGCTGAACATTCCAAGTGCCCTCAGCTGCTCTTCCTGTGGCCCCTCCAGATTCTCCACCCTTTTCCTGTCCCTCCTTTGGTCTCTCTCCAACAGCTTCAGCTCTTTCTGATTTTGTGACACCCAAACTGCCCCCAGGACCATCTGCAAAGGCTCCTCCCCCTCTCAGACAAAGCCCTTTTGGAGGCAGGTGACGTTTCTGGGCTCTGAACTGGGAGAAACTGCACCAGCACTGGACTTCAGGGGAAATCCTTAGGGAAGCTGCTGCCACAAAGAATATCCTGCTGCCATGGGGAACAGGCTGTCCAGGGTGGAATCGCCATCCCTGGAAGTGGTAAAAAAATGTGGAGATGTGGTGCTGGGGACGTGAGTTATGGGCAGACCTGGCAGTGCTGGGTTAATGGTTTGACTTGATCTTGATCACCCTTAATGATTTCATGAAGATTTGCTGGGCAGCTTCTTTTTTTTTGCTCCATCATTGGCTCTTTAAACCACATCCTTTAGGAGCCACAGTTTTAGGTCAGTGAGGCCTTGGACATATTTAACTTCCTTTTCTTACCTTTAAATCCTATTTTAGGTCCCATAAAATCACCTAATTGCCTGTAAGGGGAAAGTAGAATTGAATAAAGCTGTTTTCATCCCAACCCCTGATGCTCTCTAGAGGTGCTGAATGGGTTTAATTGCATCAGGAACCTCCCAGTACTATTCCAGGTGGGAAAGAAGCAGCTCTGAGGGGTTTGAGGCAAGGAAATGAAGTTTTGGTGAGCAGACAGCTCCTGGGAACTAAAAGGCAGAATAGCGGCACAGCAAAGGTCTGAGTCAGAGACAGCTCAGACCACGAGATCCAAGGAACTGGGATTGAAAAGAACCAACAAATGAAATCAAACCAAACCAAAACCCTCAAACAAATAAAAAAACCCAACTGCATAAAAATAACCCAAAGAGTAGCCATGGTTGTAGCAGATAAGAGATAAGATCTCCCTCAAGGAGCTTCCATGAGCCAGAGGATTTCTGGATGCAGGGGCAGAGGGGAGGTCGTGCCCAAGGCTGGGGTGGACGGGGCTTGGAGCAGCCTGGGGTAGTGGAAGGTGTCCCTGCCCATGGCAGGGGTGGAACATGAGGAGCTTTAAGGTCCTTTCCAACCTTAACCATTCTGGGATTCTGGGATATTGTAAATCTGGGATATTGTAATTCTGGGATATCATTCAGCCGTGAAAGCCTTTTGAGGATGAATCCCCAATATCCAGAGCTATCACTTTTCAGGGATTATTCATGTGCAACATCTGTGTCACACATTAATTCCCCAAGAACCTGGAGGTTTTTCCAGAGCCTCATTGTTCTCCTCCTCACCCTCACTGATGCCTTAGGTTCTAGCTTTTATATTCTTCAAATCCTGTATTGCCTGGTTGTAACTCTGAACTTTCTTGTAGCTTGTTTGCTGCTGCTCTCTCATGTCAGCTAGACATAACAAAGCCTCTCTGAGCTTGTTATTCAAGGACACTTAGGCTGTCCTATGCCCAAAAGGTATAAACCAGGGCCTCTGGAGAGGTGGAGAAATTGAAGAAATTCCATCATTAGCTAAAGTTTTAATTGGCGAATTTATGCTGATATGCAAATGAACCAAACCTATCAAAGTGTGAAGAACTCGTGACTCGGGGTCCATCTTGGGGTCCATTTTGGATGTAGCCTTTGGCTCCCCAGGTGTACCTTTGAAGGCTTTTCAAATAAATATTCACCTTTATTCCCTTACTCCTGTCTAGTCTCTGTTTCTAGGTAGCCTTCCAAGGCATCATCACCACCATCACCACCAAACCGCAGCCAAAAAACAACTCTGATAGAAAAAAAAACCCAAAACCCCATATTTTATACCTCCATTTCTCTCATTTGAAGTGATGTAAGCAATGTTTCATTAAAAGTCTGGTTCATCTGATCTTATTTTTACTTTATTGTAGCACTTTTCCTGCTGGCGTGCTCAGTGCTCTTTGAAATCAGCCCAGTCCTGGGAGCTGATTGCTGCAGTGACACCGAGTTTGGGGCTCCCACAGCAAAATGACTTTCCTGTTTGCAAGAACCACACAAATCCCTGCACACATTTCATGCTAAAGGTTCCCAGTCTGCTCACAGGGCTCTTATCTGGGGGGATTAGGACTTATCAGGAGCATCTAAGCGGAGATAAGGCCCAGCAAATCCTTCCCTCCTGCTCTCCGACACAACAACGGTGCCACGGGGGAAGCCTGGGAGCAGAGAGGGGTTGAGACCCCTCTGGGACCCTGATCTCAGGTGCCTCCTCTCCTGCTCAGTGCTGGGATTAAGTTCTGGATTGTCAGCGCTGTACAGGAGCTGCCGTCAGGAAAAGCAGGAGCAGAGCACATCCAACACCTGCCAGGTTCACAGAGCAATGCTGGGCTCCAGACAGAAATCCCTGGCACCAAAACGAGACTTCCAGATGGCTGAGAAGGGCCAGGAGAACCCCACTGCTCCTCAGCCCTGTGCTAAAGGCTTTAAAGCATCCAAAGTGCATTAATAATGGATTCCTGGAGAATCCAAAAGCTGGCCTGCCCTGTGAGATGAGGCTTCCAGGAGGGAAGTGGCTACTTTTTTCCCAGTGCTTCACAGGCAAAGCTTCGGGCCCATCTATTCCTTAGGCACATTTGGAAGGTGATGATTGCTTTCCTTGACCTGCAGCCCCAGGAAAAGGGGGAGAGGGAATTCCTGGGACAGGCAGGGGCTGCCTGGAAGCTCTTGGGGCTCAAGGAATGACCAGGAGACCCCAACAAGGAGGAAGTTGCACAGTTCCCAAGTTTGGGATATGTCCAAGCCTTCATTGCTGGATTTCTGTTGCGCATTCATTCCCCAAAATTCCTTCCTTCAGCTAAGGCCACTCCTATTGTCAAACCAGTTCTCTGAAACAGAAGAAGTGCTTGGTTTTTCCAGCTTTTCCCTTAAATACATCCTGGCGTTCCCAGAGTTCTTCCCCAGACTGGCAAGCCCAGTTTTGCTGCTTTTCCAGACATGGACTTACAACAAGTCCATGCCACATCTTCCTGCTCGTATCCATGGATTCCTGTTGCTTCCAGTGCCACATGATCCATCATTAACTCCATTCCTGCTGCAGGATAAGGTTTTGCCCAGCCAGGGAGAACAGATGGCCCCTGAACCTTCCACCATATCAGACATTCCTCAGTCAGAAACGTCGGCCAGACCTCAGCCTTTGGGGTTATTCCATCATCTTTGGATCCATATCCAATTCCCTCTATCCCCAGGGATCAGGCTGAGGCTGGATATACATTTGGTCTTTTCTAAGCAGGTTTTTTCTTGGAGCAGTTGGGTTTTCTGTGAGCGGGAGTTTGGACTCCCCCCAGTGCCCTCCCTGTGGTTTTCTAGCCTCCAAGCCCTGTATCCAATCACCCCAAAGCAGTTCCTGCCACAGCTCCTTTATTTATGCCTTGGGAATGTGGATCTTTATATTCTTTTCTGATTAAATGTGGGATTGCTGCAGTTTGGGAACAAGATTCCACATGTCCAGACTGTGCTTTAGGAGGGTTATAACTCACCCAGCCAACTCTAATTTCACTTACAAGGTTTACACTCAGGAGTGGAGATGGATTGGGAGCAAAACCTGCCTGAAAATGGGATTGGGAGCTCCTGGGCACCCTCTCTCCTGTGGAATGTGCCACTGGATTCTCAACTGGAGCATTTGGACAACGGGAATTCTCAGCAGTCTGGGGTTTTTTCCATCTGCAGTGATGAAATCAGACTGGTTTGGGGTGAGCACAGAGCAGCCAGGCCGATGTTCACGCCTGCTGTGCTCAGAGGGAGGGCAGCACCTCCGGAGTGTCTGCCCAGCACCTCTGGAATGCGGCAGCTTCTATGTAGTGAGGCACGGATGAAGCTGTTCCTCTCGTCTGGGCCCAGATTTTGGCTGATCTCTCCACTGCTCTCCCAGCACCTGGGGCACAACCAATCCTTCTCCTCAGCACAGAGGTGCTTCTCTCTTTTTTCAAAACAAATCACCACAGTTCCAGCTCAAAAACCAAAACCAGTTCATTCACAGGCTCTGAACCTCCCTGCAGCTCAGCCCAGACCCCCCAAATCTGTCAGAGCGGTGGCAGGTGGTGTCTAAATCCCCCCTGTTCCCTGTGCTGTTCTCCCCTGCTCTCCTGCCTCAGACAGATGTGCTGGGGGTGCATTCCATGCTGACTGCTTGTGTTTATTCCCTCGGGATATCCACAAAGCTCCCAGCTGCAGACAGGTTACATAGCCCAACCCATGATTTGATCTCACAGAAGCTCTGCTGTTTCCCCAAAAAAACAGCTGTGAGACCAAGAGCATCAATGACCTTCTTGCCTGAGGTTTGCCATGCCCTGCACCTGGAGTTTGTATTCAAAACATCCTTTTTTATTTGCTTTTTTAAGTCTTTCCCCATCTTTGGATTCTTTAGTTCTGCTCTCTCCCATTCCGCTCTGTTCTGCTGTACTCCATTCTAAACGGGGCTATTCCATGAAAATTCCGATTTCCCACTGCTTGTCATTCAGCACAAGCTGCCAGATTTTCAAGAAATCTTGGGAGACTTCGTGCAGGGGAAAATATTGACAGTGTAAAGCAGCTTCACGTCCCTCCAGCCAAGCAGCCAACCTGTGATCCCCGGCAGATAGATAGGAAATAAAATGGCCCAAAGTGAAGATCTTAGTCCTAATCCTGAGAGTTTCAAATGGATTTAAGCCTTGGAGCAAGCAGTTCTATACCCAGTCCAAAATGCTCTTAACACCAGCTGTGATAACTGGGGCTATTCTGATTTTTTTTCTTATTTATTCCAGGTTTTGAATGCAGTTTATCTATTGCCTTCCATGACTTCTTGTGGAAACGAGTTCCACGGTTTAATACTCCAAGGAAACAGCTCACCTGACTAAGCTCAGTTTTTTCTGGGCTGGCTCATTGTCAGTCTTAATATCAGTGGGGATCTCATCAGCAGAGCATGAGAGGGGAGTTACCTATCCCACAAATGGGTATTTGGATTTCGGCAAGATTTTCTCCCTGAAAGGCCCCATTTTCCCTCCCTGTCTCCCAGAGAATCCTGGAAGAGCCGTTCTGGGAGCAGGTGTCTGTGTTTTGGGTCTGTCTCATTGGTGAGGCTGAGCTCTGTCTCACTGTGCAGAAGAAAATGTCATTTCATCAATTCTGGATTTGCCACCTCTCAGTTTAATTGAAAAATCTGCTGCTGCCTGTGTCAGGAGCAGGAGAGGACTTATCTGTACCTGTCTGTTTTACAGACAGTTAAAACACCTTTTGTTATTCTTCTGCTCACCTGAGGAGTCGTTCTAATCCTCTCCAGCCTCTTCCAGGGGGGTTTTCCAGTCCTTGGTCACATTTGTGTAACTTGGACCCGGAGCCTTTTAAAAATCCTGTTACAACAGCCACAAGAGCAAGGCCCTTTCAAACATCTGCTCCTGGTTTGGGTCTCTAGACAGGAGCTGTGCACTTGAAATTTGGCTCTGGATCTGTGTCCAGCTCCCAGTACCCTCTTGGACCACTGGTGTTTGTAATTTCCATGAGTTCCTTCAAATCCCGGGATCACAGAACATCCTGGGTTGGAAAGGACTCGCAAGGATCATCCAGTCCAACTCCTGACCCTGCCCAGAACCAAATATTCCAGTGCAGGACCAAGCCCTGGCTTTAACTGGAGAACACCTTTATATTCCAGGTGCTTTCTCTTCTCCTCCTCTTGGCTTTGCTGGGACCCTCCCACATCTGGGGATCAGCCCTGGGGGGTCTCTGGGGTGCCCACCCCAGGCAGAACACCAGGAAAAGCTCTCCTGGGCCCTGGGCCCTCCCATCTGCTCCCACAGCGCTCCCACACCTGGCTCCAAACAAAACCAGGGACGTGATGCTGGAGCAGCAGCTCCTGTCCCACTCTTCAGTGAATGGCAAGAGCTGTTTAAGCAAACAGGTGAATTATTTTCCATTAAAATGCAAAACTCCACCTTTAAAATCCAGTGGCTGAACCAGCAACACCCTCCTGCCCTTTACTTCCAGTTCCCTGCTTTTGTCACTTGTCATAACCAAGTGAAGCCAGCAGAGAGCTGAGCTTTTCTTTCAGTTTCTCCTTATTCCATTTGCCAAGCATTGATTTTCTTTTCCTTCTACCAGCAGAGCTTGAAATTAATAATTTCTATTTGATTTTGTCACTTGGGTGTCATCGATACTGGCAGGGCTGGACACGGGGAAAGCCAAATGTTCAGGGAGAGGAAAGGCAGTGAGGGGGTGCTCCCCCTGATTGCCAGCCCGGGATCAATGAGCAGGTATGGAGCAGATCCTGGAGTGTTCCTGGGGACAGGCTGGATATTCCCTGGCTGCCAGGGAGGAGATTTGCTGGAATTCCAGCTCTGTGGCAGGTCCCAACCTCCCCATGGCAATGGGAACATTTGCAGGGAGAGATTCCCTCAGTGCCGATGATTTTAACAACAGGAATTGCTCCATTCACATCTCTAAACTGGATCTTGGCAAACTGACAAGGGAAACAGGGAAAAGGGAGCAGGGATTTGCGCTGAGATCTCCTTTTCCTGCTCTGCACTGCTGTGTGAGGGCTCCAGGTGCTGTTGGAATGCTGCTGGAGGGAACAGCAGCCTGGCTGTGGCACCAGCTTCTACCAGCATCTAGGGAAAAGTCTTTCCAACCAAATCTTAGGGATGTTCTAGCATCTCTGAGAAAAATGTGAAGCTCCATAGCTTGTTCTGGACCAAAGGGAGAAGAGGATGGGAAAGATGTGAGGAAAAACAGGGGCTGGGCTGAATGAGAGCCTGGGAGAGCAAGAATGTGCAGGAGCATTTCTGACTGCACCCAGCTCCTGCTCCCCTCGGCCTCCACAAACCTCAGCTCTGCATTTGAGGATCTTTAAGGTCCCTTCCAGCACAAACCATTGGACAGTTCCATGATTTGCATTTGTTTACGACAGGGAGGTCACGGACCATCCTTCAATCGGAGGCTGCAGCTCCTCCCGAGGGGCAGCACCCAGGGAGCGGCTGGAGCTGGGCCAGGGCAGGCTCAGGCTGGAGATCAGGGAAAGGTTCTTCCCCCAGAGGGTGCTGGGCACTGCCCAGGCTCCCCAGGGAATGGGCACGGCCCCGAGGCTGCCAGAGCTCCAGGAGCGTTTGGACAGCGCTGCCAGGGATGCCCAGGGTGGGATTGTTGGGGTGTCTGTGCAGGGCCAGGAGCTGGGCTGGACGATCCCTGTGGGCCCCTTCGCAATCAGGAGATTTTGATTCTCTGATCTCTCCCAGCCTGAGGCTCAGGAGATGCAAACACTCTCTGTAATTGTCTGGAAATTATTTTCTATCCTCACAAAATCCAATGAAGCCAAGTCAGAGGCATTTCAGATACGGAGCTGTTGCTCCAGCTGCTCTTCCCCGTGCCTGACCCACACCAGTGGCACACCCCAGCCTCCTGTGCTGCCTCCAGCCTGCCCTGCCTGAGCACACTCCTGATCCTGGAGCTCAGGCGGAATGAGCCAACATTTAATCCAGGAAAAGCCTCCCTGTGGGGCCCATTTGTGTCAGGAATTGAGAAGTCCCAGCTGAGTGGGCAGTGGAGCAGCGAAGGTGCCAGAACTCCGTGCCCTGCTCATAGCAGCTCCTGTCAGAGCCCTGCAGGTGCCCATAAACCACTTAAGTGGCCATTAAGGGTTCAGAGAGCAACAGAGGCTGGCACTGGAGCACTCAGCCTTTTGGCTTCAGGCATTTATCCAACAACAGATAAGCAGGCAGGAATTTGAGCTGGGAAGCACAGGCAGCACCGAGCCTCTGCCCTGCCCTGCTGGAGAGCTGGAGATCCCAGCAGCTGCACTGGGATGTGATTTTCTTTTGCCATGGCTGTGGAAATCACAGCTAATTGCTCTCCCCACACCCACAGCTCCCAGCTCTGAGGGTTTAGCTCCACATCCCAGCACTGGGAGCTCTGGAGGAACTGAATTCTTTGGTGCTCTGCCATCAGACACGGTCACACACAGAGGGCAAGGCCTGGAACACACAGGACTGGGCTGATATTCCCCAAAAAAGCATTTGTTGTGTGCTGAGGGGTAGAGCAGAAGTGATGGCCCCACTGAATCCCACAGAATCACAGAATTATCCAGGCTGGAGAGGCCTTCAAGATCATCTTGTCCGCCTCCAATCACCCCAGCGCCACCAAAATCCCCCCTAACCCACATCCCCGAGGGCCACATACAGACGTTTCTTGAACACTTCCAGAGATGGTGACCCCAACGCCTCTCTGGGCAACTCATTCCAATGCCCACCACTCTGCCAGGGAAATATTTTTCTCTAATATCCAACCTGATCCTCCCCTGGCACAGCCTGAGGCCGTTCCCTCTCCTCCTGTCCCTGTTTCCTGGGAGCAGAGCCCGACCCCCCCCGGCTGCCCCCTCCTGTCAGGGAGTTGTGCAGAGCCACAAGGTCCCCCCTGAGCCTCCTTTTCTCCAGGCTGAGCCCCTTTTCCAGCTCCCTCAGCCGCTCCTGGGGCTCCAGCCCCTTCCCCAGCTCCGTTCCCTGCCCTGGACACGCTCCAGCCCCTGCAGGTGTCTCTTGTCAGGAGGGTCCCAGAGCTGCCCCAGCACTGGAGGTGCCCCAGCAGTGCCAGCACAGGGGACGGGCACTGCCCTGCTCCTGCTGCCACCCCAGGGCTGGCACAGCTCAGGTGCCCTTGGCCTCTCGCCCACCTGGGCACCCCTGGGCTCATGTCCAGCCACTGTCACCAGCACCCTCAGGTCCCTTTCTGCTGAGCAGCTCTTAAGCCACTCTTTCCCAAGCCTGCAGCATTCCACAGGTTTCCCAGCTGGAGCTTTCCCTAAATCTGTCTTCTTAAGGAAAGGGAGCTGAGAAGAACCAAAGTGCCACCAAAGCTGCTCCATCACGAGCAGAGTCATCCCTGGCCACTGCTCCATCCCTTGCGACATCAGTTCTCTCCACCCAGCTGTGACGGTAGAGAAGATAAAAGAAGATCTAAAAGGGACCCAGCTGTGCCCTCCAGCACATTTGGGCAGCGTTGCTCCACCCCCACCTGCAGGAACAGCCCTTCCCTGCTCCACCTCCCTGCCAGCGGCATTCCCAGACAGGAATGCAGAGGAAAGGAGCGGTGTGGGGACTGCCTTCCTTCCACCTTTGCGCCTTTGTCACCCCCTTTTCCCTGCACAGCTGCCTTCGTTTTCTCTCCAGCCAAAACAAGTCTCATTTCCCTATTAATTCCCTAAAATTAAAGGGATTTCTCCTGATGGATCACCTACATTCCCCATCACCACCCTTGTCCACTTCTGTGGAGGGGATCCCATTTATATGAAAGATTTCTTGGATCTTGAAGCTTTTGTTTTCCCTTTTTCCAACTTCGGTTTCTTTTTCAAACAATCCCAGGCTTTGTTATCCAAGTCCACGTCACCTGGGAGATGCCCCGGGAGTACCTGCACAGGAGGAGGAGGAGGGTGCATTAAAAGGAGAGCTTGGAGGGCTGAATGTGTTAAAAAACCGTTTTAAAGCTTTTAATGCTGGCTGGGTTTAATCTCTGAGGCTTTTCTTTATGTTAAAACGGCAACATTTATCAAGAAAGGAGCACGGATACAGCAATCATTATTAATAACAGGAACCCTTTATCCAGTGGGGTCTTCATTCGTGTTTTGGGTTGGTGTGGCCAGGTTTTGGGAGCAGGGAGGTCATGGGGTGGCTGCTGTGAGGAGCTGCCAGAAGCTTCTCCTGGGACCAAAGGAGCCAATTCCAGCAGCTCCAGGATAGACCCAGCTGGCCAAGGCCCAGCCCGGCAGGGATGGAATTGTTCTCCTAAATAACAGGGAACACCAGGGGTGAGGCAGGAGCTGAAGGGCTGCCCAGAGCACGGCAGGGACAAGGCCCTCTCCACCCCAGAGAAAATCAAAAACAGCTGGGTGCCAGGTACCCGCCGGTGCCTTGGCAGGGGCAGGAGGGTGACAAACAAGAGCCAAGGCATGAGGAGGGAATGTGTGTGTATGACAGGAGGGTCTGGAATTGAGGGATGAGGCTGAAGGACTGGGACAAGCGCTGGGAGAAGCCTGGGAAGTGCATGGACAGGGTGGGAGCTGTGCAGGGGAGATCAGGGGAGGAACTGTGAGTGGGGCACACGTAGACAGAGCAGCTCCTCTCCTCGAGCACATTTACCAAATCCCAGAGAAGACAGATGAGGTTTGCTCGTGGTTATTGGATAGATTTACAACACCCTGACACGAGGCAGAGCAAACAGCAGCAGTGGCAGCCTCTAACAGAGACAGATGACAAAGACATTTAATGAATGAAAAGGTGATGAAGTGTTCCTGACACAGCACCCCCACAGCCCGCAGCGCTGGCACTGATCTGTGTGACACCACCGCCACAGAGCCTGCGGCAGATCAGTCCCAGCCCCGGTCTGAGGGATGAAGGGCACTGGATTGGGCTCCAGACCACTCACAGGATCACAGAATCATGGCATGGTTTGGGTTGGAAGGTGCCTGAAAGCTCCTCTCATTCCACACCCCACCACAGACAGGGAAACCTCCCTCTAGGCCAGGTTTGTTCACGTCAGGCACTAAGATTTTATGGTGGGATGTTGAAATTTTTGGTTGTTTGAATGATAGAGAGAGAAACCTGAGCCAGGCTGAACTTCTGAGGGGTGAACACCAGATTTTCTGATCCATCCTCGGTTCTGAGTGTTCAGCTCAGTGCAGTGCTGCTGTTGAGATCCAGGAAAAAGCAGAAAAGAAAAAAGGTTCATGGCTTGTTCATGGCTTGGCTAAGTCGCAGGATTTAGGAGTGGAGTGGATTTTCCTGGACTTCAGGGTTAAAGACAAACAATGTTTGGTGCTCATATGGGGTGAGCCCCATGTGGGCTCAACACCTCAAAATTAGGCTCAACACCTCAAAACTAGGCTCAAAGAGAGGTGGAAGCCCAGCAAGGGCTGAGCTCCACTGCAGTCGTGCTCCAGATCCAGCACAAACCAGGGCTTACAGCCTGATTATCTGGGCCTGCAGAGATTTGGTGACAGGGCTGGGTCACACAGAAATTAAAGATTGAATCTAGGCCATGATAGGCTTAGAGGAGATGATCTTCAAGGCCTTTTCCAGCCTAATTGATTCTGCGATTCCATGGCAATCCACACGTTTGCCAGGGGGGTGCAGAGGCCTTTTCTGGGGCTCAGGGCAGAGCCGGGGCAGTTTTAGAGCCAGGGCTGAAGGGTGGCTGGGTTAAGCCTGGCTCTGTGTGAGTTTGGGGGGCTCTGCTACAGGCTGGAGCTGCCAGGGCTGAGCTCTGCTGATCACAGAGGGATTTCAGGTGCCAAACTGGGCAGGTAAAGTTTTGCTGTGAATTAAACCCTCCTTTAAACCCCATCTAGGCCCTGGCTGCCCCAAATCCTCCTCCCAGCCCAGCGTGGGGTCACTGACCCCAAAAAGGCAGCAAGGCTGGTTGCAAATCAGCCTCACTGATTCAGGGAGTTTCTTTCATGCCTTGGATCTCATTCACAGCCTGATCCACACACAACTGAGGGATAATTGGGCATTTGGAGCCCAAAAAGGGGAGGGAAGTGGTGGAAAGGGGAGGGAGGGGCAAGCAAACATTTGGGACAAACCCTTGCTGCTGTCACTGCTGCCACAATTTGTGTATCCTGGAGTTTGCTCTGGATTTCACACGGATCCTGTTGTTTTAGCCCTTTTTCCCTGGAGGGAGGGAGACTCTGGGGAATTTCCAGGTCCCATTTTTAATGGTTGCACATCGTCCCTCCTCCTGCTGCTGCTGCCAGCTCAGGAGAGCGCTGATAAGAGCTCTCTGCACGCTGATAAGGGCTGCTCTGCACGGGGCTCATCTCAGGCATCACTTGCATCAGCTCTTCCAGGATTTCCAGCCTGTGTCCATGGACACAGCTGGCACATTCCATAGAGAGAGCTGGATTTCAAACACTGGTGTTTGCTGCTCCGGAGCAGGAAGGGAACCTCAGCCCAAAACAGCCTTCTCCTCCTTCTGTCCCCTCCCCACAGCCACCACCACGGGATAATCCAGCACTTTCCCCAGGACTGTCCCCACTAAGGACTCACAGAGCCCTCCCGGTGCCACCATTAACACCAGGACAGCCTGTGCTGGGGGAGCAGAGCCGGGCCAGCAGGGAAGAGGAAGCCATTCCCCCCTCATTCCCTCCCTACAGGGAGGCTGAGGCACCTCCTCGTTTCCCAGCAAAGCAGCAGCAGGGGCTGGAGCCAGGGCAGCAGCCCAGGGGACAGGGGACAGGGCAGGGCTTGTCCTGCAGCTGCTGCAGGGCTGCTGTGCCCAGTCCCTCCGGGTTTGTTCCCGTTGGGAATTCAGTGTGCTGCTGGCTCTCCAGGACAGCTGCCAGGAGCCTGCTCTCACTGGGAGCAGCCCCAGTAGTCCTGTCCCGAGGGGAATTGCAGCCTTTGGAGAGGCAAATCCACCTCCACTGCTGGGCCATGCAAACATCCTCCCCCGTTTTCAGATCCCTGCAGTGTTCTCCTGGAAGCATCAGAACTGGGAGATTTTTGAGGGATCTGGGGGATTCCCTTGCTGAGGGCAGGGGGAACTCCAAGAGGGTCCTGATTTCCTATGGAGGGCACAGATCCTGAGCTGATCCTGCTCAGAAATGTCCCCTAGGCTGCTCCTGCCCTTTTGTTTCCTCCTGGTTTTGTCCATCAGACCACACCAGTTTTATGGAGCTGGGAGCACTTCAGCTGGGCTGAGAGGGCTGGGATTGTTCAGCCTGGAGAAGGGAAGGCTCCCTGTGGTCAGGTTGGATGGGGCTTGGAGCTGGACAAGGGGAGGTGTCCCTGCCCATGGCAGGGTTGGAACCAGATGAGCTTTAAGGTCTCTAACAACCCAAACCATTGGGAATTATGATCCTATGGCCTTCCAGGACTTAATGGGGGCTGATAAAAATGAGGAAGAGCGATTTTTTCCATGGTCAGAGAGTGATAGGACAAATGGGAATGGTTTTAAACTAAAAGAGATTTAGATGAGATGTTAAGAAGAGGGTGAAGGTGGGGAGGCCCTGGCACAGGGCACCCAGAGAAGCTGCGGCTGCCCCTGGATCCCTGGCAGTGTCCAAGGCCAGGTTGGACGGGGCTTGGAGCAGCCTGGGATAGTGGAAGGTGTCCCTGCCCATGGCAGGGAGTGAGATGGAATGAGCTTTTAGGACCCGTCCCACTGCCACTCCCTGTTTTAGGAATCCTTGAGCCTCGCTCACCCCACAGCCGCCCTGGCACCGTGTGCAGCACAGCTCTCTGCCAAGGAGCTGCGGGGAAAACCAAAATCCTCCTTTTTGATGCCATTTCTGTGAGACAGACCCTCAGAGCCTCCTGCACATTCCCCCACGAAGCTGGTGACAGTCCCAGTGCCACCAGCCAGCCCCTGCGACAGACAAGACATCCCAGCAGCTGCTCCTTCTCCCTTGCTGTGCCCGTGGCTGCTCCCGATCCAGCTCGGAGCACACAGATTGTTGCCCAGCCCTGTGATTTATTCAGCTGCTGCCCCTGCTCGGGCTGAACACTCAATAAAACCTGTCCATAAACACAGAGGCCAGAGGGGAACATGCCCTGACAATGGGAATAAACAAAAGCAGGGAAGCTCTGGGTGCAGGAGATGAAGAGAGGCAGAAACATGGCTCTGTCAGGCCAGGGGAGCCCTGCAGGGTCAGGATCCGCTCAGGGATTTTATTAATAGCACAAATGATGGGCTGGAGACATGCTTAAACCTCCAACCTGAGCTGGAAGGAGCTCAGAGAGCAGAGCTGGAGTTCAAATCTGACCTCCCTAAATAAAGATTAACGCTGCGAAATGAGTAAGAGAAAATTCAGAGAGATAAATGGGGAGTGATGAGCACAGGGGAGAGAAAACTCCGCTGAAGAAGCAAAGGAAGTGTCTCAAATGAACTGGAGAAGTTGGCTTTTGTAGTCATCCATAATTAAGAGGTTAAGATGTTATCTGTTTATTGTTAATTGCATGTTCTAGTTAATAGTTCAGGGTGGTTTGATGTTAACTGTTTCTTGGTTAATTTGGGAGTTAAGGGGGTTAGCTAGTGTTAGGTATTGTTAATGTATTAGTGCTAGGATATAGGGTTTGATTGACAGTTGTTGGTTCCACTGAAAAGAATGGGTAAATCCATAGAAGGTTCTCGAAAAGGGGAGTCTAGGGACATTATCATAAGGGGATAAGAGAAGGACTTTGATTGGAGTAAGAACTAACCTGTCACTCGACACCCAGACATCACCCCATGTAGACGAGCCAACCACCTGGATGACGAGCCAAGAGTGTCGAATCGAAGTATCCCAAATTGGAGGACTCTAGAGAGGAAGGCGTTGCTCCCCAGAGGGGTATAAAACGTAACCTTCTCTGAGAAACATCGTGTCTCTGACCCCAGCTGACCGCGGTCAGACACCCAGCGTGGGAACTTTCTCCACTGCATAGGCTAACCAGCCATAGGGATTTCTTAATTGTCCTAATTGTTTTGTTAATAAACTGTTAAGGATTAATTGGCAAAGTTTTATTTCTGACAGGAAGAATAAGTGAGGAGGCCAGGCAGGTCTGAGCTGGGTGTGCTATTCCCAATGGGAAAATCCTCTGTCCCTGCAAAAGCTGGACCCGTGAACCTTAGGGTCAAGACTTGCAACTGGAAAACATCATTCCACTCCCTGGGACAGGGACAGCACCCAGGGAGCGGCTGGAGCTGGGCCAGGGCAGGCTCAGGCTGGAGATCAGGGAAAGGTTCTTCCCCCAGAGGGTGCTGGGCACTGCCCAGGCTCCCCAGGGAATGGGCACGGCCCCGAGGCTGCCAGAGCTCCAGGAGCGTTTGGACAGCGCTGCCAGGGATGCCCAGGGTGGGATTGTTGGGGTGTCTGTGCAGGGCCAGGGGTCTCCAGCTCAGGAGATTCCAGGATTCTGTGATCCCCTGTTGGGGGAGCTCAGGCTGTGGTGACCCATCAGGTATCCAACGGAATGAGGATTTTCCCACTGGGCATTTTCCCGTCTGAACGGGCCTGGCAATCCAGGGGGGAAACCGAGCATCCCTTCCCTGCATCCCGACATCCTCTGAGCCAGGAATAGATCCAGAGTAGCAGGAGGGGAGGGAGGAGGGGAAAATCACATAGGAATGTGCTGGAAAACTGTTGCTCCCCTGCTGCACTTCTCCAGGTGCTCTGAGCAGGGAGCGGCTTGATGATCCCATTTGCCTCCAGTGTCACCCTGGAAGATCTGGGATACCTTTGAGAAGACTGTAGAATGCTGTAGGGAAGGCACAGAGCATTCTCTGCTTCAGGGTGATCCCTACAAACTGCTCTTCCCAGTGCTCATTAGCCAGGAAGACTGAGGAAATGGATTTGGAAGTGGCTGATTAGAGGATGAAGACTCCCTACGTGGAACAAACATTTCAATGAGCCCCAAAATGAAACAGGAGAGAATTCCCAGCAGAGCAGGGACAGCCTCTCTCTCCATCTGCCTCTTCCTAGGATTTTCCAATCCATCATGTCCAAGAAGGGCTAAAATTCCAGCAGGTATTCCTTGAATGATGAGCAATGAGGAAAGAATGGGTTCCAGATGAGGAACAGTGAGAGTGTGGGGTGGCTTTTTTTAAACTCAGCCAGGCTTGGAGGGATATTGCTCCCTATAAATCCACTGGAGAAATCTCCAAGGAGGGAAAGAGGCATTTAAGCTAAAAGCAATAATATCACAAGGATAGGTGGCTATAAAGGGACCAGAGATAAATTCCGGGTGGAACTTGGAAGAAATCTCCAAACAGCTGGATAATGAAGGGCTGGCACAGCTTCACGGATGGGAGGGGAAGGGAAGTTCCGGGAAGTTTAGGAAAAGGAAGTTCAGGGAAGGGAAGTTCAGGAAAGTTCAAAGAAGTTCAGGGAAGGGAAGTTCAGGGAAGTTCAGGAAACTTCAGGAAAGTTCAAGGAAAAAAAATTCAGGAAAGTTCAGGAAAGGAAAGTTCAGGAAGGGAAAGTTCAGGAAGGGAAAGGAAAGCTAAGGAAAGTTGAGGAAAGAAAAGTTGAGGCAAGGCGAGGCGAGGCAAGGCAAGGCAAGGCAAGTTCAGGAAAAGGAAAAGGAAAAGGAAAAGGAAAAGGAAAAGGAAAAGGAAAAGGAAAAGGAAAAGGAAAAGGAAAGTTCAGGAAAGGAAAGGAAAAGGAAAGGAAAGGAAAAGGCAAGGCAAGGCAAGGCGGCAGTGTTGAGTTGGAGCTTGGGCTAAATGTGGAGGGAATTAGGGAATGCAGTGTCTGAGAGACCTCCTCCAGGGGCTGGAGGTGATTACACTGAAGGCTCCTTTTACGAGCAGAAGGGGATTTCTGGCTTCAGTTCTGGTTCCACTGTTCAGCAGAGCTGCTTGGAATGTCAGAGGAGAGGGACACTCCAGTCCCAGAGCCCAAATCCAGGAGTGCGGGGAGCTGAGGGGACAGGGTGAAGGCAAATGCCAACATTTCCAGCTGCACCAGGAGTTCTTGCCGTGAATTAGGAAGAAAGGACGTGGACAAACAGCAGTGCTCTTTGGAGGCATCGCTGCAGCCCCCAATTCCCACAGAACCCTTGGAGTGCAAGCTGGGAGAGCAGCCCCTCCCCAGGGACAGCAGGAGGTGGCTCTGGAGGGTCATGGGACAGCCCTGAGGATGGAAATCTCCCAAGCAGGAGCGGGATGAGGGAGGGAAGTGCTCTCCTGGGGCACTGAAACACTCCCGGCCTTGCCGGAGAGTTGGACTCGAGCTCTTTGGTGTTTCTGACACAGTTTGGGGCACTCACACAGCCAGGGGAGGTTGAGCCACGGCCGCAGAACTGAGGCACAGCCCCGGCTCCCATCTCCCACATTCCAAGAGCATTCCGGTTGCCACGGCAACGGCGGGATCGCTGCTTCCCACGGCTGGATGGGCACGGCCAGAGATGTTTGAAGTGCTCAGTGATATCAATTATCACCCATCACGTAACGAACCCTTCCAAGAAACCCCAGGCTGCGCTTTACAGAGCCCGAACAGTTTCCATTTTTCCATTTGCTGCCCTGCCACAGGGAAGTGGAATTAATTTATGGAGTAAATCACCCTCGAGTGGTGTCCCTAAAGCTACAGAGTGACTTTAATTGGCAATGGTAAAATCTGCTTTGGAAGGAGTGATTTCAAGTCACTTCAAGGCAGCCACGATGTGGGACCTGGGAGCTGCTGGCTCCTCATTTGTTTTCCAGATCCAGGAAGGAAAAGCAGCCCCTCTCCACTTGGATATTTTCTTTACTGGAAAAAAAAAACCCTACAAAACACCAAGAAGGAAGAGTAAGAGGGCTGAGTATTGAACAGAGAAATGACAGCTGCATGTTTTCTGTCCTTGGCAAAAAGGATCCACAATGAGGAGAAAATGGCTCTGGGCTTAGCAGGCGGACAAAGGGAAGGACTGGGAGAGCTGGGAAAAGGAAAACCAGTTTGGGATGATGGGATGATGCAGAAAAGGCTCGTTAAAAATTCTGTTTCAAATGGGTGTTGAAGGGAACTCGGGGGTTTGTCCAAACCCATTTTAGTGTGCGTGGAATGAGCTGATGCTCCATGGAAACGTGATCCTGGCGGAGCTCCCCAGTCAAACATTGCAGGAATGCTGATCCCAGAGCTGGAGCTGCTTCTGCCTGTCCTGCCCTGTGCCTGGAGACCCTGGGAATGCCGAGATGGGCTCCTGCTCCTCTCCATGTGGGAGGTTGATGCCTCCAGGATCATGAAGCCACAGCCTGAAGCTCATTCCAACAGCGGCATTTCAGGATACACGGCCCAAAAAAAACTGTTTTGATTTTCCTCAAAAAAATTCCCACTTGCAGTTGAATTTAGCTGGAGAGTTTCCCTTTTTTTCATGTTTTTTTATGGGAAGAGACTTCTTTTGTAGCTGCTCAAATAACCACTGTGGTGCCTGCCTGGCACATTCTGTCAGAGCTGTTTGACCACCCCGGAATTATTGATTCTGGCACAACCTCAAAACCACAGACATGACAAATTCCCAGATAAATCTCGGCAGCCTCGGGAATGACAGACACCTAATGGACTTCTAGAGCAAGTTCAGCTTCAGGGGGCAGCATTTCAGCTCCTCAGATGTTTGACAGGCACACTCAACTAAACTGGGAATGATAGCAAGTATTCCTAGACGCTTGGAACAACCATCCCTGCTCCATGTTCTCCTTCCCCACTGCTCCTCCTGAAAAACAGCTTCTTAATGGATTTTTCTATAATAAACTTAATGTCTCCAGATTTTATTTCCCACTTGAGGTCTAAATCATCTTTGCCATAAATGTAAAACAACTCAGCCAATGGTTTGGTGGGGCAGGTTTATAATATATCATTCCAAGAATAATTTAGAAACCTGGGAAGTTTTTCTTCCCTATAAATTCGCTCAGCTCATTACTGAGATGGGCTGCGAAATGAGCAGATTCCCACTGGAAAATGGGAGCAGTGGAAATCTGAGAGCCAGGGGTTGGTTTTCATTACTTTGCTACACTCCAAAATAAAGTTTCTTGTAAGCAAGGGGTGGATGATCCATATTGGATCACACAGGAGGGATCCAGAGTGGCTCTGGATTAGCCAGGATGTGGTGGAACAGCTCAGAGGGTGAGGGAAAGAGACCCTCTGAGCCTTCATCTCCTCAACTTTCCCTCACCCCCCGGCATGGGGAAGGAAAATGTGAGCAGCTCCACAAGTGCTGGAGCAAGGCTGGGAAATCCATGGGTAACAGCTCCACCTCCTTTGGTCCATTGCTCCTGGATTAGGTGGTGCTTGTGGGGCTCTCAGACAAGAGTTTGAGATACACGAGCACAGCAAACAGGGAATCCCAGCTGGAGAATCCCAACTCAGCTTTCTGGGAAAATTTCAGGACAGAGCCAAGACTGTCTGGATGGAAATCCTGCACCAGAGGAAGTTCAGGGAAAAAATTCTTCATGGAAAGAGCGGTCAGGCACTGGCACAGGCTGCCCAGAGCAGGGCTGGAGTCACCATCCCTGGAAGTGTTTAAAAATGTGGCATTTGGGGACATGGTTTAGTGGGAATGGTGGGATTTGGTCCAAGGTTGATTGATGATCTTGGAAGTGTTTACCAACTTGGATGATTCTGGGAACTCAGGAGGAAATTGAGATGCTCTGAGCAGGGAGAACATTCTGCCTTCCTCTCCCTCTCCAGGTCACTCCTGGGATAAGCCAGACTGCAGGAATGGGAGCAGAATCACCACGGGTTTGGTCAGAGTTTGGATTTAGCTGCTCCTGAGGTCACCTCAAACAGGCACTGCCAGGGTGAGGTTTGTGCTTCCAAGCCCGACGAGGAGAACGTGGATGGATCCTGGGCAAGATTCCACCAGATTGTCCTCAAAAGCCATTCCCAGGGAGGAATTCTTGCAGGTCAGACCTCTCCTACCACATTTTTGGGCTCATATTTTAGTTTCAGGAGGGTGTTGCAGACCCACGTCCCTTTGGGGTGTGTGGGGCCATCTGTCTCCCCTCACAACTGACAAAGACTCTCCCAGCCATGAGTGCGCCCCACAAAGCCACCCACAACCAGACCCTGCGTGGGCTCCGTGGCCGTGGCCTAATGCAAAGGGGTTGCAGAGGGGGTTTAAACCAAAGATCCAGACCTGAATCCAAGAACTGATCCCTTCAAATGCTCCTGGTTCGGGATACAGCGGTCAGTGGAAGTTCTCGTCCCAAGGCAGAGCCCAGCAACCACCTCCCAACAATGCCCTGCATGAGGAGTAAATTCATCTCTTGTGAAATTCCCAGCTTTCCAGGACATTGACAGTTTCAAGGATTCCTGAAAAAGCAGAGAATTCCTTTAGATACTTCCTCAGAAGTGACTTAAGGAAATGGATCATTTCACGCTGTGGAATTACAACAAAAATCCCAACAATCCTGGCCTCTGCCAGGGAAACTCCGACCCCAAAGCTGAGTTATCTCTGCAATCCCAGGTGAGCAAACCAGGTACAAGCCCCTCTCATCCCAAAGACTTTCCCACCACAGCTGTGCTCTGCTCTGAGCTGGGCTTTGTGGCCCCAAGGCTAAAACAGACCCAAAACAGACCCCAAGCAGGGCCTAAAAAGGCCTCAAACAGGCCCCAAACAGGGCCTAAACAGGCCCTAAACAGGCCTCAAACAGGCCCCAAACAGGGCCTAAACAGGCCCCAAACAAGACCTAAACGGCCCCAAACAGGGCCTAAACAGGCCCCAAACAAGACCTAAACGGCCCCGAACAGGGCCTAAACAGGCGCTTAACAGGCCTCAAACAGGTCCCAAACAGGGCTTATACAGTAGTTAAGTTGTGAGCCAAGGGGTAAACAAGGTGTCCTAAACCCCACAAGTGTCCAGCAGAAACCCAGAGTTTAGGATTAATGTTCCATAAATACAACACAGGGAAATGCACTTGGAATGCAACGATGAAATCTGTATCCTGAAATAGCAATAAATCACCTGGCCAAGGCCTTTCCCTTCTAGCCCCAGAATTATTCCCACTCTATCAAACAACTCCTTTCATCAACAGCTCCATCCTCAGATAATTTATGGGCCCTCCTTCCTGTCTGCTTCCCCTCATCTCCATAGAGACAAATGGATTTGGGACAGCATGGGAGAATTTCACTCCATGGATTGTTAGAAATCTTCTAATTTCCAGCCTTTCTCCACTCAGGGCTGGTTTATATCTATTTGATCTATTTCCATGTTATCCCGTAATAGCTTTTCCACGTTGGATATTATCCCCCAGATGTGTTTCTATTAAGAGCCATCACCCAACCCCTCCAAGTCATTTTGCACTGTTGACAAAGCAAAGCTTTCCAAGTGTGTTTTCCCAAGGCAGGTGCTCCAAGCTCCCTGATCCATCATTCCTCTTTCTGCATGCAACTTAAAACTCATTCTTAGGCCAAACCCATTAGCTGGATAATCTGATTCTTCATGTGAATTAAAACTGAAGAAAATCAAAACATTTTTGTCTTCTCAGAAGGGAATATTTGGGTTTCTTTTTCCAAAATCCTTTTTTGCATCGTTTATTTTGTTTTCAGTTCTCTCAAAAAAGTTTAAAACCCCCTAAAATTGGAATTCAACATTTTCTTTTATCAAAGCAGAATAGTCTGCTCAATCCAATATTTTTTTTTTCCAGTGCGGGGAATGAAAAGAAAATTCCTTTCCATTTTACTTTGTGGAATCATGGCAATGGGAATTAAATGAGAAATGAGTCCTACCATTAAAGCAGAAGTGTTCTGGTTCCCTGCTGAAGTGGGAGATGTTCCTCATGAAGTTCCTGGAGGCAGGAGAGCGCTGGCACTGCCATTCCAGTGGTGGGATGGGACTGGGACCAATACGGGCTTGTTGACATCCCTCAGGAGCTGGGAGATCCAGACTTTTCCCAGGGAGAAGCTCCTATTTACAAAAATCTGTGACAGATTCTGCAGCAAACTCAATCTTTGCTGACACGACTGGATTCCTCCTGCTGGGTTTAGATTCCCTTGCAAGAGCCTTATTCCATTTCCTAGGAAATCATTCCTCTTCCTCATTCCTGGTGCTCCCTGCACCAGTCCGGAGGCAGATGGAGCTGGGGCCTTGTGCTCCCGGTGTCTGTAACTCCCTGCTCCCAGGGCTTGGATTTGGGGGCTTTTTCCAGCTGTGCCCACTCCCAGCACTGTCCCCACAGCTGTGGGGACCCCAACTCTGGCTCATGGAGGGTTGGGATCAGCTGAGATGGGAATTCTCTGCCTGGGCACAGCTCCAGGCCCTGGATCTGGGAGCACGATCCTCTGGACACCCATCCTGGCAAGGCCAGGCTGTGGAAATTACCGTTGGAAAACTTTTCTATTTCTTTATCAGTTCTGCTCCTTCAGGAATCCCCTTTGCCCACATTTCTGCTCAGAAGGATCCCAGTCCTGAGCAGGATTTTCCAGCTGGATCCTGGCCAGATCCCTGCTGTTTCTGCCTCTCCCCTGCACCCCAGACTGGTCTTATCCCTCCCTTTTCCAACTGCCCACAAACTCTCACCATTACTTTTAAAGCTTTCCAAGCTGTTTCTTCGCTGTTCTCCTGCAAACACCCGCTTCCCATGGAACAGCCTCAAAATCTTGGCATTTTCCCTCCCTGCTCCTGCATTTCCCTCTTTCAGTCTTCATTTTAGGTGTATTTTCAACATTTATCAATTTAAAATGAATTCCTGCTCCAGTCCTTTCAGTGAAGAACTATTGAGAGATGTGTTCATCAATCCTTAGGCAGATAAAAGAATCCTTTTTTCCAGCTCTACAATCCACAGGCAAAGGGAAAAGGGACAATGGGAAGCTCTAATGTGGAGTCTCCCAGCATGTCCCGCTCTCCATTATCCCAGTGGAGGAAAAAATCAGAGCTTTTGGGCTGGGATTGGTGAGATCAAATGTAGGCAATCATTTTAATTGGAATTAATGGCACTGTGCTGGAAGTGTTGGCTCTACGGGAGCCTCCATTGAGGCTCAGAGGGCAGCATGGGTGTGGAACAGAACAGATCCAGGTGCCGTGACCCAGACTCCCTGGATTGGACTGTGTAATAGATTGAAACTAAGTTGATTGACAAGCTTTCAAACCAATGCGCTTTTGCGGTTTTTGCATATTTAAACCCCGTGCAAGGGCAGGAAGTTCCTTTTGTTCTCGGTCTCCTGCCGGAGAAAGGAGGGCGGGCTCCGAGCCCCCTGCCCCCCTCCCCCTTTGCCCGGAGCCGCGGGCAGCTAAAACCAACCATGGACTGTCACACAGCTGAAACCATCCGGCTCGGCTTCTAGAGACTGGGAGCTTCCCTTTCCCCTCCATGCGGCCCCGCGCAGACCCGGCGGGAGCAGACAGAGCTCTCTGCAGCCAGCACAGCTCGCAGTAAACTGAAGAGAACATCAGCTCAGCCCTGAAGGAGAAGAACATGGCGGCTGCACGGTCAGGGAGAGAGAGACAGTCAGTCACGTGGCACGACGCTAAAGATGGCGGCGGGAAAAGAGTGTGGAGCCGCTCCGGCACGAAACTTAAAA
>VZTE01001962.1:71810-150277 GCA_013397775.1 Eulacestoma nigropectus | reverse complement strand
GGCAAAGTCTGTGTCTCAATCACGACAACTCCCCATTGTCGATGTCACTATAATGAAAGATACTATGGGTGAATTTCTAGAGAAAGAGCAGTAAATAAACAGAAATTTAAATGATATTTCCTCAAACCAATTCTTTAGACTAAGAATGACTGCAACATGTAACCAGAGTCCAAACAGCAAATTTACCAGAGCTGTAAAACCCACATCAGTAGGATGTGCAGGCAGGAGAAGGAGATGTTAGTGCAAGATAACCAGTGACAAGAGGTCAGGCAACTCCTCAAGAATAACAGCAATAATTCCTTAATAAAAAACGCATTTAGTTGAAACCAAACTTGTCAAGACAACCACTAAACACTCATAATTTGTTAATAACCTTTACGTCTAATCAAGCAGATTGTTTAGCAATATTAAAGACCTGTAGGATGAGCCTTCACATGTAATCAAATCTTCCCTTTTTTCTTTCACTTATTTACAAAGGGAAGGGTAGAGCTTTTCAGACATGAACCGATTTCTATGCAATAGCCTCTTCTTAGCTGCAGAATAAGCCCACTAAAAGAAGTGCTTGTTGAAAGTTGATCTTTATTTCCAGTGGCCACAAAAAAATGCCAGCTCTAAAGAACATTTATCACCTCCTAATGACTTCAACAGTCCCCATCTCTCTCTGTTAAAAGAAACCTGTGATTACTGTGGGTCATTTCTGATCATGTAACCACCAACCACTGCAGGCTTGTACACATGTAAAGAAGATTCTACCACAGATGTCTATGTTTGTCATAAACAGCTGCTGATGTTTATGAAGAAATTTCCAGGCCATCATAACCCCATGGTGACAAATCATTTGTTGCTTTTTCTGTTTAGAAGAAATTGCAGTGGACACCTCTTTGTGAGTTCCCTCACACTAAATGCATTAAATTCAATGGGAATTATTCCATTCACAGGCTGGCCCCAGCCCAGCACTGAAATATCATTTCTGGAACACTCCTAAAGGCCTGACTTTTCACCAGGGTTTCATGCAAGTTTTACCTGAAAAAGCACGTCAGCTTGCCTCTATTACTATTACTAACCTAGACAGCTTAAGCTAAACAAGTTGTATCAAGAACTAAACTGGCTGGAGCTTCCCCACAATGCAGCAAGCATGCATTTTGATCAGAAGATGCTGAACACATTGCTGAAAACCAAAATTGTTTCCTCAAAACAACAGCAAAAATCCATCTTAAAGGCCTGGGTCTCATGCCAGCTGTGACGTCCACGGGAGCATGTTGGGGGCTGCACTGAGCCAAAGCAGCAGTGGTTGATCCTATTAGGGAAGGGCAGAGGATCCAGGCTGGGCAGTTTGCTGGGATCAACATCTGCCTGAATCTCTTCTTTTTGATTAAAAATCCCCCTGGACTAAGCCATCCCCAATGTGTCTTTAAACAGTAAGTTAAAAGGTTCCTTTAAAGTTACAGCTGCGGATGCCTAAATCTCTCCTTCCTTGACGACACTATGCACATCTATGAGAAGGATTTCCATGCTCTCCGTGCAGAGCAAAGAACTGATGTTCCCATTAAGACCTTTAAATCTTATGTCTCCAGAAAAGTTCAAATCTCCACCACTAATAACTTTTCCTTTACATATTCTGAAAGTGTGATCAGGCTGACCTTCAATCTTCTCTGGTTTTTGCACTTATCTCCTCTTTCTCCTTGTGATTCTATGTCTATTCCCTTTCAGTATAGTTCAGAATAGTTCATGCCCTCAATTTCCCCCAGTGATTTGATGCCCATAATCTTTTTAGTGTTAAGGTTTGAGCACCATGGGGTGCAACCTTGATTCCCCAGCAAAAAATGTGGAGGATCAAAGAGCATTCTTCAATTTGTTTCAAGGTAAGCACTTGGTTTTGTTTGTTTTTAGAGGAATGGGTCATATAATTCCTCCAAGAAGCAGAGTCTATTGAATAATTTCATATTACTGAACTAAGAATCACTCTTCCATTACAGGAACAAATATGAAAGTATAAAAGGCATTTAGGGAGTAAGTGGGGAGGATCACTATGGAAGATAATTTATATTCTCTCTTTTAAACACACAAACATGGTGGGGGACACAGGTTTTTCTAATGGAGGGTTAGATCTCAGGCATTAAGCAGCACCTAATTGTGTGGCCTTAATTCATCAGCTACAGAATTCCTGTCACAGGCTTGTTTTAATGAATGCTAAAAATGAGTGATTTAATCCAGCTAGGTTGGGTATTTCAGTATGTAAGGAAGAAAACCAAAAAAATTCCTATCCCACATTCCTACTCACTAAGCAGATCAGCTGAACACAGCACATTTAGCCATTAAATCTGTAGGGTATTTATTTAGAGAAATACTTTTATTATAGGACAGGTAAGGGGAATGTCATTTCCTTCCAAGTAAATTCCAATGGTGTATACATTATTAAAATTAATGATTAAGTATTAACACCTGAACAACATAGGTTATAAATAAGGTATAGGGACTGGATATTAATTTTCACATTCTAAATGCAATGTGTCTTGGGACTAAAGGATCTGAAGCACACCACAACTTCAGTGTATTTTTTATTAGTACAATAAGTCTATCAGATTGTATGATATAGTGATGTTATGCTTAAGATACCAGTAAGTGTACAGGGTAATACTCAATAACACAATTAATAGTGAAGGCAGCATTTCTTAGGCACTGAAAGAGTCAGTAAACACAGCTGAGAATGAATCAAAAGACGCTGCAGCAAAACTGACACCTTAAAAGCATATTTTGAAAGCGCTAAGTACTGCTACAAATGATTACTGGAGAAAATAAAACACAGTTTGCAGGGATCTAGTTCTTCTCTTCAAAGGGAAGATGATGGAGGAGGAGACTTTAGGGTGTCTCTTCACTCTTTTAGAAGCACTCTTTAAGAAGTAAAATAACCATGTGTCCTAAAAGGTAAGCCAGCAGGTAAAACATAAATATCATGAGCAATGTACTGCTACCTGAAACACCTTCTTTATCCCACCTGTTCTCTCTTTCAGACAGAACAATGTGGCAACACTTTTCAGAAAAAAGCCCACACTAGATAAGCACCAATCTTCCTGTTCTACCTCAAAGCACTGAGAAATTCCAGCATAGGATCTCATGACCAGCCCAATTTTCAATCTTCAGTTTAAATCCTCTGCTATATGGCATTAAAACACTTAATATATAGACTCCATATATACACAGCCCCTAAATTTAGGTCTTAAATTAACCATAATCTCAAATATAATCAATCATTGTTCATGCAGAACTCAAGGTGCCATGCCAAGCATAAATTGTAATTTAAATATCAAGGTTGTGTGTGCTGCATTCTTGTTTTGTTTTGGATTTAACAACTATTGAAAGATTTTTCGAACATTCCCTAAAGCAGTCACTGCTTCAGCAATTATGAACAACAAAAATAATACTTCTTTCAAAATCTTCATAGGCACTGATCAGATCCCAATTTTACTGAAGACCTCATTCAGCAAAATGAAAAAAAAGTGTAAGCCATACATTTTGGCCGAACATTATATTTTTTATATATATGTAAAAAAAATTCTATATACACATTTGCAGTGTATAATCACATATCTTAATTTCAAGGACAATGGCAAAGTCAGATCACAGAAGATTCAGGCAGTTATTGGAATACCAGAGGCAAGGTGGCTCTGGCTCTTACCAGGATCCCAACTCAAATTCATGGAAAGGCTCCTCCCTGGTGTTTCTTCTTGTCCACTCTCACCTCAAAAAGATATTTAAAAAAAGTCTTATGGATCCTTGGCACAGATGAGCTTAGGTTACACAAAGGCTGCATTTTAATTTGCCAGAACTCCAGATGAGTATCCTTCATTCCATCATGTTGGAAAACTCAAATCAAGAACAGAAAAAAATTTGCAAATAGGAGATTTGGGTGGCTGCTGACTTCAAGCATAGATGATGGACAGTAAAGAGAAAGACAGACACACCGACATTCCCAAAAGCCTAAATCTTTTCTTCACTCGGAGTATTGACTGTAGCTGTCTCTGCTACGCTATGAATAAAAACTTTTTTTTTGATAGTTCTGTGGTTCAGGCAAAGACCTTGGAATAAGATCATTCAAGTATTTGTGAGCCAAAGGACTGGGCTTCCAGGTGCAGGTTACTTTGGGGTCACTGATCAGCTTGGTGTCTAACTCAGTGTTCAAAAAGGCAGAACCACTTCTCACCTGCATTCAGCAAGAAGAACTTTTCAAGTTTAGTATCCAAATTCACTGCTCAGGTTACAGCCATGGGAAATAATCCCAGCACAAATAACAGACAGTGAGTTACATCTTCACCACAGCTGACAGCTTGATTTCAGGTTGGTGGTCTTTTCACTTTTTTTACTCTTTTATGAAAAAAGTACATTTAGGTTTGAATTAATTTACTTAGTATTTGTGGTAGAGAAAACCTTTTATTATTCCCTTTAATTACAAAGAAAAACAGCAGGATCATGAGGGAAGAGAAAAGCTGGGAAATTTCTATAGAGCAAGAAGTAGCCTCATTTGTGGTTCCCTCCTGTAGGAATGTGATGCTGGTGGCATTTGCAATTATACATCTATCAGCAGCAGCACAAAACATTTAATTATAGTTCTGACACATTTATTTCCATACCCTCTGCTTCCCTCAAGTGCTAGATATAATCACCCTGCTGGACTCTCATCTGCTATAAATCACTTGCTCAATGTGGTTTATCACTTCATTTAAACAAGCCAGAAAACCCCCAGTAAAGCTGAAAAGACCAAGCCACCCTTTCAGTAGCTTCTTTATGTCCCTCTGCACACACCTGGATGATGCTAAAACATCAATCATCCTGCTGGGAACACTGTGGTACCAAAGAGCTGCCTCAGTGCTCACACTCTCTCAGATTTATGCTGGGGAGGGTAAAGGTGCTCAGCTCTACATGTCACATTTCTTTCATGTTTCTTTGAGGTTTTAAGGGCTTGGAGCCCACATAATACCAAAAATTTTCCATCCTTATTTCTTTGAGTTCAAATAGGGGAGGTCACCCCCTCAAAGTTTCCACTGAAGATAAAATCTTCACTTTTTTGTAATTAAAACATAAATGTGTACCAGTTACTTAGAGGAGAATGTAATGGGAAAGTACCCAGCAGGTTTGGGTTTTTTTTTGAAGAGTTAAAACTCTGGGAAAAACAACACTACTTTCACATGATGTTTAGATGAGTAGTGACCTGGAAGAGGCAGAAGGTGGCTGCTGTTTTGGTATCTATTAAAACACTGTCTGCTGTGTAAACAAGAAGTATAAATATTTTTCCTACTGCAGTCAAAATTGAATGTTATTTGTTAACAATTCTGAATTTTGCAAAAGCCAATAGTAACCATAGCTGGGTTCAGCATGGCAAGGGATTTAAAGAAGTCTCTTATTAAAAACATGCCCTCGGATTAACATGCCCAAGGCACAGGTCATCACTCTGGTCAGAGCATCGTGGCACTTGACTATACTTACAGAGAGAGAAGAAATGAGTCCCTGGGCAAGTGTTCTCAGAAACTGAAATTTCATGTGCACCATCACTTTGCATCACACTGCTCTTATAGAACTTGTACTGCCCAGAGGGATCAAACTCGGGGCAATCTAAGCAGAAAATACCAAAATACCAAAATGTATTTGGTATTCAAAAGAAGTAATTTTTTGAGATACTCTGTGTATCATAATGTGCAATATTACTTAACTGACTACTAGAGAGGGGAAATCTCCATATTAAGAAACAACTACCTGACAAGAAGTGATTGTACCCAGAATCAGAAGAATGAAACTCGGGTGTCCTAAGATCTGCATAAAGCTCCTTTCAGCAGTACAAACTCAGTCTGAGTGAGCTTCTAGAGCCCCTGGGATACCTTAAACGAGCTGAGAACACCAAGCAGGGCACCACAACTTCCTACAGAACTCCCCACACCAAGGTGGGTGATGAGCTGCACCTCCAACTGCTGCAGCAGTGACACATTGGACTCTCCACATAGAAACACATGGCTGCTCTCAGACTAAATAGATGTAGACATGCAGATCTACAACATTTTTTTCATTTTTAAATATGCAGCTTGTTCAGTTTCTAGAAAATACATCTTGCAAACCAGGAAGTGTTACGGTTTGCTGGGATTTTTGATGGCCATCTGGCTTCAAAACAATTGATTGCCAAAGTATTGTCTCTAATCATCATCTAAGAACATATGCTTATACATTTCTAGCTCATCCTAAACAACCAGAGGTTACATGTAGCACATTAAAAAAAAGAGAAAAAAAAGAAACATAAGCAGCAAAAAAACCCACAACCATGGCACAAATTTGATAGCACTGTAGTAATGTATTCAAATGAACTATTTCTCTGCTTCCATCCTAACAGGTCGCACAAAAACACATCTGCATTCGTACTTGATAAGTTATCAACAGCACTTGTAAATCAGTCTGCTTACTGTTGTTTATGAGCAAAACCAGGTACAACAAGCCAATAAACTCATATAAATATGCATACTTTAATAAGGCAATTAATTTATAAAGTAGATTATACAACAAGGGAAGTTAAAATATATTGATGCACAGGGAAATTAAAGTGTTTAGGTATAATTCAAAGTCTACTTTTCTGTTCTATGCAGTAAGATTTTCAGTGCTGTTTTACAAAAAACACATAGATTAGATTTCAAGTCAGTATATGTAAGCATTGGTAGTGCAAGAAACTTCAGTTTTCTTACCACAGCAGAAAAAACTGAGGAAGGAGGAACTCATGTCCAGTGTGAATGATCAAGGAATCCATTTAGAGCTGTTTACAAAGCACTCTTTTTTCTTAGTTTTTTCTCACTTAAATGTTTTTCATTCTACACCTTTATCAAGCATCACTGTAGCTACAGGACAGACCTGGCCTTTTCCAGGTCTTCTGGTCAAGGCAATGATTTTGGAAGTCAAACACCTTACACTGCATAAGCCAATTTGAATTTGGAAGCAGCCTTTAACTTTAATCACAGCCTTTTTCCTGTTGCCCCCTCCCTAAACTGTTCAGCCTTGCTTCAACCCCTTGTATCTGAAGAAGCATGTGTGACATAGGAATTAGATCTAGAAACCAAACTGAAATATATCTATCAAAAATACATATTTAACTTGGCGCCCCAAGGAAATGCCTTGGCTTGCAGAAAGGATGGGGCAAAATGAGCCCAGAAGACCAGCACTCACAGAACTGATGAAACTACAGCTTTACAAATATGACAGGAACAGCACATACACTGGTTTTTCCAATTGTGATGGAATTAAATGGAGCAGAGTACTCTTTCTGGACTCCTCCTAAGCATTTAGTTCTTCCTCAGGTATTGAGATAAATAATAGCAAACTCTGCAATGAGAAACATACAAAATAAGGAAGGTTGAGCAATGTGGCTTAAATAAATATGAGATGCTTAAGAGCTGTAAGGAATCCCCAATGACAGAAACTTTTAGATCAACAAATGCTAGGAAAAAGAAAAAAAAAAGAGCTATTAAACCCTAGTCTATTATGTCCTTCAGGGTGCCATTACATTTCCTTCACTAATACTAAAGGTGCTTAAAGGACCATTTTGGGGGCATTTCAGTGCTTCTTGGCACCCTGAAACAAATGGAAATGATGGCATATTTTAAATATTACATGATTCTTCCCCAACCCCAAAGACCACTTGCAAGCTGAACTACCTACAGAACACACTGGGGGAGGGCGTAAGGTAAAAATAGATTAAAAANATTCTTCCCCAACCCCAAAGACCACTTGCAAGCTGAACTACCTACAGAACACACTGGGGGAGGGCGTAAGGTAAAAATAGATTAAAAAATAGATTAAAAAATAGATTAAAAGAAAGAGACTTCTTGGAAAACATCAACACTTCTGAAAAACTTCCCATTTTTCATTCACCTTTGGCACACACCTAGAAAGAGAAGACAGCAAAGAAGTGTGTGCTGAACATGTTTAGGTTACAGAGGAGCAAACTCACTTTGCCACTACACTGAGGATATTTTAAGAAACAAATAACTAAGCACATAATTGGCTGCACACAGCTGAAAAGTCAAACAGCATGAGGAGCTACAGCAGGACAGGGAAAATGTTCTGGTTACAGGTGCAGAGACATCTACAATATTATTAAACTCCAGTTGCCTTCCTACCCCACCATTCTTTCAGAAGAGCTTTTAAACACTTCAAAGCATGATCTTGCAAAAAAAAAAATAAATGCTAGGATGACTCTTTCTTCCTCCATAGGTCAGAATCACAGCAGGAAGAGCAGTGCCCACTTTGAAAGTCCTTGTGGTTTGTACGAGCCAGATGAGTTTCAGGAAATGACTGCCGTTTTCACTGTGGACTCTGAATTTGTGTTAAGAACTAAATAGTGTATTTTCTCCATTTTTGCTCTGTGGCTTCATTTATTTTATGTAATTATTTTTAAAACCCACATAATGGGAGCTTTATGAAACTCTTGGCACACAAGATATACCAGGTACATGTACTTGGTTATGACCATGCTTATCACCTCTAGAGCTCATAGAAAGTCAGAGCAGTCTTATCACTTTATTCCCTGAAGACCCCTTATCCTACTGTATAGAACCTGTACATAAATCTTGTACAATCTACCAGCAGCACAGTTGAAGAGAGGCAAGGGAAGGGGAAAGCTAGAGCTGATAGGTGAAATAATATGCCCTGGTAAGGAAAATGAGCAGTGATAGAGAGAGAAACAGTGTTGGTGTGGGCAGCAGAGGCTCCAAACACCAGTCTGGAAACACACTGGCTTCTACCTGTACTTGTGACTTGAGAGAGAGCACTCCAAGCAAGGCTTGAACACAGGGATTTGAATTGCCCTAAGAATAGTTGATTAAAAAACAATAACAGAACAACAAGCAAAAAAAAACCCCCAACATCCCACACACCAAAACAAAATCCCCAAAAAACCCAGCTTCAATTCTGTGAGACCACCTCCACAAATCTCCTCTCCAAACACTTTGTCTTGTCAACACAGGCCCCACATGCACCTCACGTTATTCCTCCTTATTGCCTCTTTCTCTCTCCAAACCCACAGTCCCCATCTTCAGATGATCCACACAGTCAGGATATGTTTCTATTTCCTCAGCTTCCCAATGCCCTCTCCTTATTTCATAATCTTCCTTGTAAAAACAGATCCCAGGTCCATTCCTGAGTGTTGCAGAATACACAACTCACCACTCTCTCACAACCATCCTGTCCACAGTGCAAGTCACCTGGAACAGTCATCAAAGCTTGATAAATTACAATTTTTCATTAGTTCATTACCATATGTTCATTACATTATGGTGTTGCAGAAAACAATTTGTTTACAATTCCCTTTAAAACAATACATGTGGTTATTGCAAGTGATCAAGCATTATTTTATAAGCTTCCCCATTCTTTTAGATTTTATGTTAAATTAGAATCAGATTTAAGCACCCTATAAAAGAATCTGTCCTCCATGGGGAATTACCAAATCATGGACACGAATTGTAATGCAGAGGGTAAAGAAATTACCCTCTTACCATATAAATTGGATTAAATAATCACAAATTTATCATGCACAGTCAGAGATGTACCTTAGAATTTTAAAAGACTGAGATTCTTCAAAGTCCACAGAAGAACAGGAGAGAATGGAAATGCACATCATTAGCTGCTTTGTGTAATTCTCTCTTGACACATCCACGTTGGTTTTCTCCTCAGCACTGAAGCAGCGTCTTAGTTTACCAAGGCAGCCTCTAGTTTTAAGTCTGGTCTCAGCTAAATCCACCTGTTATACGCATTACTTTTGCCTCAGTGACTACATTTAGTTTGCAATTACTCCATACTCAATGATAAATCAGCAATGGCGACAACAATCCTGGATAAAAGCCCATGTAAATGCAAAAATGTACAAAAAGCTGGTTGGTTTTAAATTCAATTCCTCTCCTAACTATACAATAACACATTTCTTGGAAGTTTCCTAGTCTCTTGACTAATTAAACAAAAAAATAAAACAAAAATCTCACACACTAAAAAACACACAAAGATACTTAGCAATTAAAATCATCTCACTGAAGAGTTTTTCTGGATATTGTCTTGGACAAAACTGTGAGTGGAAGAGCTCAGGCAGAACCCAGGTCCTGATAACCATTTCCCCGTAACACCTTCGAATGCAACACACCACCCTGCCAATGTTTTGTTTGCTTCTCAACCTGAACTTTCTTTTCTCATTCAAAAGTGTCATCAAAACAGCAAAAATTCTCATAAAAATATCACATAGCAGTGGATCTCCATCTGCATCCTTTGTATCCTTGAGCACCATTTGGACTGTGAATGAGGAAATGAAGGTCTGAAATGAAGCCCTCAAAATACACTGATAAAGAATAGGGTTAAAATGCTGTTATTTACAGAAGAACCAGGGTAAACTATTTAACTTTACATAAATATCTTGTTTTCATCCTATTCATAAAACATTTCTATGTATAAATATATATATATAGAAATTATTGTATCTACTTCATGTATATTTCACTCTAATAAATATTTTCCCACTAAAAACATAGATCTCAGCTCATGACAGGACTTCCAGGGCACAGGGTGCTTTACTCCTTCCTCACACTCAGCCTGTGAAACCCACCTCAAAGATTTGGGGTGTGTCATCACAGAGATAGTAAACACACTAGAGAACACAAAGAAAATGCATTTTTCATTAAAGATAATGGCTTTTTAATGAACTGGGAATTAGACCAGACTATAACTAGGAACCAAAGCTCATGAAACCACAGGTTCAACTAACCAACACAACAGCCACACTGCTAGAGAAGTCTCAGAAAATCTTCCTTTGCTGAAAAGTTGGTGTTTATGCATTCAAGACATCTACAAGACTGAAGAGCATAAACTATTCCACCACACATTGGTAGTAAATTTACACTTACTCAACTGGCTTCAGACCTGATTGTTTCAGGTGGCAGAAGAGGAAAAACTTTGATGTTTGGCTAAATCTTAAAGTTCTGCCATCTGTTCACAAGCAATTTGCCAACAGAAAGATGCCAAAATTCATTTAATATTTGTCAGGAGCTCCTCGCTCCGTTATTCATTGTGCATGACTGTAAGACAAAAGCAGCTCATGACCTGCCTGGACCACAACTGACAAATAATCAGACTCACACATATAAGTTACAGAGGAATTCGAATGGATAAAATAAATACACAGTCAACACTGCTAGCCCTCCCACATAAATAAGCAAAGGTTTTATTCTTGCAGTGGATTGAACAGAGAATTTACCTTTTCTCACAATGAGGGAACACTCAGGACTAGCAATGATTCTGATTTCAAAGGTATTACTTTGTGGGTAAGAAGCTGGGGCCATGAACAAAACCTGAACAATGGGAACCACTGAGCAAAATCTACCTGCCAAGTGCCTACAATGAGCTGAATAAGGCTACCCAGCTTGGCTTGGGTTTTGTGATATGAAAGGTCATTAATAAATTCTAGTGAGTCTCATTGACACTGGCTCTGCCAGGTTTATCTAACAGGAAAAACCTGAGTAGACAACAGCACAACAGTCAATTCTGTCTAGGACATGCAGAGGTATCTTCAGGAAAAAAAAACAAACAAAAAAACAACCAGCCAAACAAGGGGAATACAGCCCAATTGCTGCAAGTTTTTCATATCTCAAATGCTCAAAATGCTAAGACGGAAAACCAAAATATTTCCAAATATAAAAAATGCTTCCAAGACCAGCATTACAGATATTCCATTTTTAGTGTTTGCCAGCTGGCTTACACACTCTATAATCTTCTAAGCTGTTGGAGCATTTCTAATGGTTCAACATTCTTAAAATCAGATTATGTTAATTAGAATAAGAACTTAAAATATAATTTAGCTATAGAACAAAATGTTACCAAAAACTGGATACAAAAAGACACTTTAGATTTCTAGGCTCAAGAAGAAATTCTCATTCATTTTAACTGAAGTGGTCAGCAAGTAACATGAAAAGCAGCTACGGAGTTTAAAATATTAAATTATTTATTTAAAAGGCTTCCACAATATGTTTACTCACTGAAGAAATCTGAGCCCCTCAGGAAAATAAATAAGTAAATTATATTTTAAGAAATTTATGAAGGAAGTTGGAAAAATAATGAACACTGGTGGTAATTGCCTCTGAAGTTCCAGCCAGATGATTTAATTTAGTTGGTTGGAGCATCCTTAATTGCAACTAATGATTTCCAAAAAATAAAGGGTGAATTAAAATGGACACCTGTTCATTCAAATGAAGACTTCTCCTCTCTTTAACATTCCAGTCAGTTTTACAAATGAATAAAAATGCAGACAGGGCAGAGGACAAGTCCTGCAGCACCCAAATGAAACTTACTTCCAGGACATTTGTCATTTTGCTTGCAAACGGCAGCAACACCAGCATTCTTGTGCACTGCTGAAGAGTCAGAAAGCCTCTGCTTTAAGCTCCTTAACCAAAAAGCTCCTTAGGAAGTGTAAGTTTTACTCCACACTGACAGTGCTCGCAACAGCAGGAGATAAGGAGAGCGTTGTATATGGCTTTGGAAGTCGCTCCTCAGTGGAGCCCCTCAAACCCTCCTGGCTCTGCAGCGATTAACTGAGAACAAGTACAAGGTAAAAATACTTGTGGAAATCACCCCTTGGCTGCTTGCAGGCCCTGCTGACTGCTCTGCACATGGTAATTCACCAAACTCCTGCTCAGCTTGCACGCACTCACAAACAGGTAATTAATTCTCTTTACACTTGCTGCATATACAATATTAATCTCCGGTACAGATTTTAAGGTAAAATAGGCTGCCAGCCTAATAAAGACTACATTAACAAAAAAACTCCCTATGTCAAAAAGTGTATTTAAAATATATAAATTCCAGTAAAAAAGTCTTTATGAAGATACAATGCTCCTTTTGGCATTATTTTAAAGTCTTCCTTGTGGCCTTGACTACACATAGAGCCCACCACATGATTTCAAGTATTTTAGGTTACATGCATTACAGTGTTGTTCAAAGAATTTTATTAATTTTTTTATAGATTTCTTCTATTTTTTGATTATTACAATGGCTGCAGAGAAAGAGAGCTATTTCCATTCCAGCTCCAATTGATTTACAGACGGAACATTTTCATACAGCAGTAGTAGCAATTACAGACAAAAAGGAAAGAAAAAATGAACAGCTATATCACATACTTTTGGTTAGGATGACAATCTATTTTACTGTGAAATCCAAATTTTGAGATGCAAAGATGAGGGCAGATATGGACTGAAAACAAAAGGCATAAATGACAAAGTTTAATAAAGTTACATCTTTGCCAAGCACCACTGCTCGTTCTTATCAATTGCATAAGGTCCCAGAACACATATTTAAGACTTGTTCCAAGTTTTAAGTACCCTTTAAATCACCAAAGACAGTCTTTAGGACTAGGATCTCAGGCAGCTCCTCCTACATCAGTCAGATCCTACTGTATTAGACCACTACTGAATAGCACAGAAAATACTTCTCCAAGTCTGAGGGCAATAAATACAGCATGCTGGGTCAACACCAAGAGAGACCAAGGCCCACAGAAACAAGCAAACCCTTCAGCACAAAATGATCTAATGTTTTGTGGTAAAGTCCAAGAGGAAAATAAAAATGAAAACAAAACACAAACACACACATCTCCCAAAAAAACATGTAACACTGAGAAATTCTGGAAAGCCTAAAACTTTTGCCCCTTTGCTATTCTTTGCTAAATGCTGCCACTGCCACATTGACAGATGATGTATGGGATGGTAAATCAGACTGGAAATGCACTATAAAAACAACTTGTTTGTGCTGTTATGGAAATGGTGTGTTTTGGAATTGTGTCATTTGACCTCAAGCCAAAATACAACTAGTAAAGTTAAAAGTTATATTGCAGCTCTTTATAAAGAAAAGCAACTCAACATTCAGAGTATGGAAAGCTTGCAGAAAGTGTATGGTGGGCACCTTTCCTCTTCCTCACCTCTACAGTAGCAATTCTGATTTAGGAATAAAAATAGTAAAATTAAATTTTAAAAAATTGTGGGAAAGAATCACACAACTGCCACTGCTATTCCAATACGCATCTATGGCAATGATCCACCTTCCCAGAAGTATTCATTACCTCTTTTTATTTTTTTTTTTTAAATCTTTTTTCCTCCACAGGCAGCTATTTACATACAGCTTTCAAACTGCTGGAAAATCTTAAAACAAATATATGCACAGCCTGCAAATTGAGAACATCCTCAGGGAAATGGAACAAGAATATGGTCTGGATGTAAAACCTGATTTTGAAGTAAATGACAAGGTCAGAGTCATTTACCAAAATGGTCGGTTTAACCTTTCAAAGCTCTTACCATGTTGTTTAACTTACAGAAGATAAAAAATAATCCAGGCAGGAAAAAAAAAATGTTGTGTATTGGTTAAGAAGAGCTTGAGTGTGAACAGGATTGCTCGATACTCTCTAAATAGGAAATCTGACTTCAGTTCATTCAGCTGGACACAGAAAGCAAAGAATTAAAAACTCCACTCATAAGAGTGGATGAGAGAAAACATGAAAGACGTATTTCAGTCTTTATTTTGGTAGCATTTGAGACTGTGTCCCATATGGTGCATCAATAAGATCCACATTTCTGGTGAGTCAGGTGATGCCACTTTCTGGGAATCACCTGAGCCTCATAAAACACCAGTTTGTTATTTTAGGTATAAAAATCCTGGATTACATAGTAACAACCTGATTCAAAGGGTTGTTAATCAGTGGTACAGTGGCATAAAGCTTAGTAGAATTGTCTATTACAGACAATTAATTTTTCCAGCGCTTCCAGGTTCTCCAAACGTCACAGTTTCCAGATGGTTCATCACGAACACAGAGACCACGGATCTGCTCAGGTTTGTAGAAAGACTAAAAGAAGAGCAAATAAAGCTGGGCATTTAGGGTAGCAAGGAGACTCTGATAAAGCAAACCTAGATCTTTCAAAAGTCACTGATATTACTGCTCTGTTTTAGAATTTCAAGCAAAAAGCCAGAAATTTCCATTCAAATAATGCAAAGTTGACTAAGTTAATTTTACACACTGTTGTCATTTGTGTCAGTAGTTGATTCTCATGAAAAACTATAAACAGTAAGTGCCCGCCTAAGAAATTATTTCTGTCAACTATAGATTTGCCTATGCAAGAACAGAAGAACCTGTGAGGATGTGGATGGCAGTGTCAAAATCCACTTTCCTGTAACTGGCTGGTGGGTTTGATTCACTTCGTGTATTCCTCCCCACAGCCAGAAAATATAAACTGGCACGTACCTAAGGAAAAGGCATTCTGTTTGAAGCGAGACTTGATTCTAACTTTTATTCTAAAAATCAGAGCAGTCTCCCATCAACCACAGAGGAGCCAATCTTTTAAAGGCCAGTGTGAACTCGCTGATGGCCAAAGGCTCTGTTTGCATTGCTGGCTGAGAACAGACATACTGGGGACAGCAATGGCCAGGGCACCCTGTCCACGGCACTTTACTGCTCACACAGGAGTGACCAGGCTGAGAGGAACAGGCTCTGTAAGGAAAATACCAACACAGCTCCACCACAGCAGCCTCAGACGTGCAGCTCTAATGCTGGAAATTACAGTGTCCAGGAAAACGATGCTCTGGGGAACCAGTGAAGGGGACTAGTGAGGCTTGGCACAAGGAGTTAGGCAGACACGCTCTAGGAGGAGCCTGTTCCTGGGTAGCTCTGACACAGTGTCAGTATTCAGGTGACACTAATTACAGCCTTATCAGCCACACTGTATTGTAATCAAACCACATTTCACCACAGTCACATCCTGATCATGGCATATCAATGTCTGTCACCTGTAACACCAGCACAGTTCAGGCTTCTTCACTGGATGTATAAATTGCCTAATTTTGTTATTAGTAAGTCAAAGCCTTCACCCACAATTTTCTTCATTTGTACAAACTGAACTTGTATTATAAGAGTGGTTTTGACCAAGTAGTGGTCAGCAAAAGACTTAAATTAATTGCCACTGACTGGACGTGAAAAGCTGTCAGTCTTTCGATTTTATTTTGCAGGTGAATGTCAAAGCAGCAATTCCAGCTGCTGGGTACATTGACAGACAATTAATAGATTACACTTCAAAAAGTACAAGTTGTTGGCAAAATTATAATTTCTTATTGAAGTGTATTATTTATCTACAGTAGTTATTTAATTTAGACACAGAATATACTTAATATTTTAGTTATCTGCATTTTGATAGCTATTTATTGCACACACAAGCTTATTTTGTGGTACATTATGCTTAAACTCAAAAAAACCTGGGAAAATTCAAAACAATAAAATCAGAAATTGAAAGGCTGCCATATCATAAGAAGCAAGGGAAGCCTCCATGTAGCCCAGAACAAGATGCTGGATGCCTAAATAATGAGAAATCTGAGATATTGTCATAGATTTTCCTGCTAACAGGAAAAGACTGACTTCCAGAACATTGCCCAAAACATGATTCAATTACTATGAAAGGGGAAAGCCAGTGAAACAACAATAGATATGCTATTCAGGCTACCTATTTTTGGAAAAGGCATTTCAGTCTTTGGAGAAAGCTTTTTATAATACACATTCATGATGAAAAGAACCATCTTTCCTTAATCAAGTTGTACACTTAATCAAATGATTAATCACTTTGTTACATGAAAATTATGTCTTATTATGTACATTTAATTTGGGAGATTATAAGATACATGAGTTTGAAATTTTTAAAAAAAACAACCCAACACAAAATCCACATCACTTCATTATTTACTTGCAGCCAGACTGAAACAAACTTTACATGAAGACAAAGGAGGAAATTGCTCTAAGGAACTCCACACCACTGAGTTCCTGAGAGACCCAAGCAGTGGGCGGGATTTGTCTGTTAAGCCTTTATTCAAGTAATTTATAACTAGTCTGATTATCATTTCCTTTTTGGATACAAATATAGCTACAGCTCTGAACAGAACGATGCGGTGCCAATTCAAGACATCTTTGCCAGTTTGATTTTGCAGAATAGCATTGAAGGACTCATTTCCTGGGAAACCAGTTTATGAAAAGCATAAAACCTTTCATATCCTAAACAAACACTAAAATGAAACAGTAAATTAATAACTTGTTAATTACTGTCCTAAATGTTTATGTTTGTTTTAAAGCTTAGAAATCATAACCAAAGAATGGAAAAGAATTAAATCTGAGAGCTATTTGTGCAAACACATCAGATTGTATTAAGCAACAGAGAAGCCATTAACAACACAGCTAAGTGTCTGAGATATATATATATGTACTTGTGAAAAACGGATGCAACACACGGAATTGTTTCAGCAGCAATAGCCTTCCTTAGGGTTTGATCTTGCACTCATTGAAATAAGTAGTGAGTCCCCACTGACTTCAGTTGTGCACCATTTAAAAACTCAACTATTGTAACTAATTTATTTCAGATTTCTAGATGCATTATTCAGCACAGACATTTAAAGGCAGTTTAGAAGTGAGGGGGGAGAAGAAATTGAAATCCAAACTCATAGCCTGTTCAGTGGGAACACACTTTGATGGAGAACTTGGAGCCCTATCTGTTGCCACAGCTGGAAGCTACTGGGGAAGCCCCAGCACGTTTTGTCTTTAGCATCTCAACTCAGCTGCAAAAATGATTTATTTTGGAACATGCTACTGCAAAAGCAGAGAAGAAAAACAGAGCTCTGGTTTGGCATTTTGCATATGGAGTAGAAAAATGCAACCAGAACACGGTGCACAATTGATTTGTCTTTAAAACAGACTGAGGTACCCAGGATACACAGAGATAAATATCTCCAATTCCGTGAAGTTCAACCTTTTACCAAAAGGCAACTTGCTTGTCTTTACACTAAACTTTTTGCCCCTTCTCTAAGTTTTCATCATATAACTTCTTCCCTTCATGCGTATTTTTCCCTTTTTACATCTCCCTTTTTGGGTCAGTTGTGTAAGATTGTGTACAGCCCTGTTTGCAATATTTCATTAAAATTCAGGTGCAGTAAGAGCAATAAACCCAGGCAAGGGGTTCTCCTGCTGTGGCTGGGCATTCAGAGCACTGCATGGTTCAAAGGCAGCGCTTTCAAAAAAAATCCTATTAATTGCAAGCAGCTGTCAAATATTCCAGAAAAACAAATCACAGCTTCCATCATATGTAAAGCTTAAAAATGATGCAGCAGGGCCGTAAAGAAAGTTTATGTTGTGACTTCTGATTTATGTGATAATTGCAGTGATTGACAATAGTCTGAGAAACAAGGAGGAAGCTATGGAAGTTTATAATGCAATGACATTTACAGGCGAGAATGACTGTCACAATTGTCAGAACTTTAATAAATATGTTAACTTTTCAACTCCTGCAATAATGAGATCTCTTTACTTTCTGATATTTTGTTATCAAAACTCCATTATCTGTCCTTCCCAGCCCAACATACAATAAAAGCATTCACAATGAGTCACCTTTTAAAATGCGATCAAAAAAAAAAAAAAAAAAACAAACCAAAAAACAAACCTGACATTTCAGGCTTGACTCTAAGGGGGGCTGAGCACCAGAAATGCTTATGGAAATAGAGGAAAACCTCAAAAACTTCAGAGCTCCAATTCCACCCCACTCTTCACATGGGCATAAACCCTGGGGCAGATCAGCAGAAACTATGCACAGAACAAAGCAGAATTTTCTTCCACAAATTTAGGTTTGAATTTCCTCAAAGCTTGACCTATTTTTTGTTCTGGTCATCCCTCACTTACAGTGAAAATCCAGGAATTAAATCTGAAGCTTACAGAAGTTACAGTTTTTCAAGAACAAAGCAGGCAGAGAAGCACTCCAGAGGGTATTTCCCAGTTACAAACTTCTTTACGTACAGCAAAGATTAGCTTAACTCTTCTACTTTCACAGGAAACTGAGCCTTTCAAAGTTTGGTAAATAGAACAGTTGTTAAAGACTGAAAGATTATAAATGCTGGGGGAAAAAAAAATAAACACCTCAACCAATTTAGTGCAGAACTGTAAAGCAATACCCAAAGCTCCCACAACATCCTGGCCACAGAGAAAAGAATAAATTAGACAATCTCTAGAGCAAAAATATTCCTATTATTTTAGAGAGCATGCTACAAAAGAGGGAATATTTGACATTAAGCCGTGATTAAGGAGAACACAGCTCACAAATCAAATGTGAGAAACTGCCTTCACACAAGCCATAACTGAATCATATAGCAGAACTAAAGGAGCACAGTAAGGAAACAGAAAATGAAGCACTTCCACACATTCCCTGTTAATAAAAGACCCTTCTCACCAAATATTTCACCCCATGTGTCAGAAACTACCAAGATCTAGGACCTCGGAAGAAGGATCTCAGCATGACACAGCACTTTTATCACTGGGCCCACTGTTTAAATTTTCACTTTGGTAGGGAAAAAAAGGTAATTGGGAAGTCATTCCTACTAATATATCCAGAGAAACAACATCAGAGAAAGAGTTTTGCCCCCTCTCCAAAAAGGGGAAAATAACCCAGTATTAAAATGTGTATAAGTAAAGAGAAGGGGAAGGATGCAAAGTCTGGGATATAGCCATATAGCATTTCCCCAGCCAAAACATCATTATTCTTCCATTAATATAATAAAGACATAACATTTTAAACCAGAATTTGACCAGAGTGCACAGATAAGATTTAAAGTTTGAAAATTCAGGTAGAGGCTCAGGCTGCTGCTTTGAGAATTACTGTTTTCATACCATAGGGGTTGGTGGTGTTGTTTTGTTGAGGGGTTTTTACATGAAAAATTACGTATCAAATCAGTTTGAAATTATTTTTGATTCCCACTTTGGTTTAAAACAACAAAATGAAAAACAGCAGCAACACAGAGCTTGTGTTAAGGAAAGAAAAAGTATTTTGACAAAATAGTACCCACTATTTCAGGTGGGAAATGGAATTTGCATAAATTCTATTCTGATTTTAATATGTGGGGGGGTTGTCTGGCTTAATAACCTCTACAGGAACATAAATTAAATTACAGATTTGCTATATGTGTTATTAAATGAAAGTCTGAAACTGTGCTGAGAACTGAGTTACAGCTTTAGCTGACAAGATTTAGGAAAAACACAGAGTAATTCCTAAAGCAGGAGGGTACGCAGCAACTCCATTAAAAGAAATTATATTCCTCCTTCCTTCCAGGGGGCAATTCCTTCCCACAAGTCCAAACACACTCATTTTGTCAAAGGCCCTGTAGCTACAATGTTGTGCTAAGATGTTACAAGAGGCTTTGGGAGGCCAGAATTGCTTTTGTGGTTCAGGTGAGCAGCCAGGTCTGAGTTGAATCTAAGACTCACCCACCCTTAAACCTCGTATTTCCTGTCTACTTTTTACCATGCCTGAAACATCACTGTTTATAACTGCCGCGGTTTGACACTCTCTCGGCGCCAGGCACCCACGAGAGTCACTCGCTCACCCTCCCCTGCCACAGCTGGGCAGAGGAGAGAGGGAAAAAAAAAAATTGACGAACGCTTCATCAGTTGAGATAAGAACCGGGAGAAAATACTTCAAGGGCAAAACAGGCTTAACTTAAAGTTACAAAGTGAATTTATTGCTAACAGAGTCAGAGGAGGATAACGAGAAATAAAAAAAGCCCTTAAAAACACCTTTTCCCCCCAGCCCCTCCCTCCTTCCCACCGACAGAGCAGGGAGATAGGGCATGGAGGCTTGGTCCATCACCGAGATTTCCTTCCGCTGCTCCGGGAGAGGAGTCCTTCCCCCGTGAGGCCATGGGATCCCTCCCACAGGAGACAGTTCTCTGTGAGCTTCCCCAGCGTGGGTCCACTCTCACGAGCAGCAGCCATACCGCACCTGCTGCAGCGTGAGTCCCTCCCATGGGCAAACAGTCCTCCTGAAACTGCTGCGCCATGGCTCTCTTTCCACGGGGTGCAGTCCGCCAAGGACAGGCTGCTCCAGCCTGGGAGCAGGGCCCCCTCTCTCCACCGGGTCTTCCACTGGATCACAGCCTCCTCCAGGCATCCACCCGCTCCAGCACGGGCACCTCCCCCACGGGCTGCGGGTGGATCTCTGCATCCCCTGTGGACCCAGGGGCTGCAGGGGGACAACCTGCTTCACCATGGTCTTCACCACAGCCTGCTGAGGAATCTCAGCTCTGGCGCCTGGAGCACCTCCTCCCCCTCCTTCTCCACTGACCTTGGTGTCGCCGTGTTGTTTTCCCTCACAGGTTCTCATCCCCTCCTCTTCTCTGGCTAGAATCAAAAATCTTGTGACTTTGATTTTCTTCTTAAATATGTCATCACAGAGGCGTTACCAACCTCTCTCATTGGCCCGGTTTTGGCCACCAGCATGTCCATCTTTCAGAGCCATCAGCTATGGGCTCTGCCGGACACAGTGGAAACTTCCAGGAGGTTCTCACAGGACCCACCTCTGTGGCCCCCCCGCTACCAAAAACCAGGCCGTGCAAAACCAATACAATAACTTCTCTTTCTTAATAATTTAAATCTAAATAAATAATATTTAAATTATTAAAATGTTGTCAATTTATCTTGAGGTCTTATCTATTTAAGATCAAGTCTCATTAAGCCAATAAGAATATTAATTAGCTAGGAGCATATGTTCATTATTCAAGCGTGTCACAACAATACTCTATCAATAAAATAATGCAGATTATCCATGTCCCTTTTCTTTGAAATTTTCATTTAACATCAAACATTCTCTGTGATTAAGAGAATTGTTTATTTTTGTCTAGAAAACCAGTGCTCAAACATGGTGCTAAACACCCCTAGCCCCACAAAAACGATAATTTATTTATTGCTGGTTTGCTGGCTTTTCCCCCCGTTGTCCTAGGCCACATTCACTCATTCATGAAATGCAGTTCATAAAAAAATATAAATTCCAGCTAAATCATATTTTTTAGATTCTCTTCATGAAACATTCATATGAAACGAGTACATCTCCTCATTGTTACTGCACAATTCTAAAGCACGAAGTTGCCCTCGTGCAATATATTAGTGACAACTTCTAGATCTCACATAATTGTGAATTTATATTTTTTAAACCAAAAAACTTGCAGAATATTCCACCAGCAAAGAGTAGATCTTTCCTGGTAAAAGCACTTATGGAGGTACCATTTCTGCAAAGCCTTCAACAGTTAAAAGGACAGACCAAAAAAAATCAGCAAACTCCTGCAATAATCTTTCAAACGTCACCTAGTGCCAAAGCTCCTTAATGCCTGGCTATAAAATATTTGAGATCAAGATTTTTATTTTCATTTTGGCACCAAGGTCTTACAGAACTAGGGATAACTTTTGCAAGTTGAGATATATTAAAAGGCACATGTAATCATGTTTTCTCAATTTAACCTGGAATTTTAAAATATGTATTTTCTATGCTTAAAATCTTGAGCCTTCTGCCTCTAGCTCTAGGTATCTCTAAAGTGTAATAAGTCCCACTGGTCTAATTTCAGGTTACCAGCTCATTGGTTCCTATTAACAAGACAATTTTCCCAAGCATTTTTCAAATCTACTCATTTAATAGCATTATCATTGTCTTCTACCAGTGTTAATGGACTCCACAAAAATAGACCTTTGTAATGAATATGCCTGCTCTCACCTCAGCTTTTAAACTCCTTGAAGAATTAGGTCCTTAGAGTTGAAAATGTAATTCATATAGCAAGTTCTGCTCCCACTGAAATCAAGAGTCCTGCTGGCCTCTGTATCTGTCGGATGTAATCAAGAGTAAGAACCTCATTATGGCCCAAATCTGAGCTTTATCCTACATTTCTCACATAATGAGCATAAAACGTTCCTTCTGCTCAATGCACAACCCTGTCTTTGCACTCCACCAGTACAACAAACCCTGAGAGACCTCCTCAACTTACTCATTTACACCAATTCTCCTCAAAAGTCGAGGGAAATATATGCTCTTTCTTGTCTGCTTGCTACTTCTAAATCAATCCCTCAGATACCCAAATAAATAAATTGCTATTTCATCAAAAGACAAAAAAGGAAAGAGTTATGGGCAACTCATGAGGCATCTTCAAGTAAAGTAATCCTCCTGAAAGCTTCATGCAATTATAATTCACATACTACAGTGATTTGTATCAAATGGAAGATGAGGAGAGACATTATCTTTGGAGCAAATACCTGAATATTCGATATAACTCTATACAGCAACAACAAAACATAATCAAATAGATATTGTACTGAACAGCTAGACTTGTGGCTTAATGAAATCCATGCAATTGATCCAGAGAGGATTTAACACCAGAGACCCAATCATGTTGTTTGTAGTCTGATTCTGAGACATTTCCTTGGAATTAAAGAGCATGGGCTGTGTCCACAGCTTGTTTCATTCAGCATTAGGATTGGAATGTGGATCTCTCACACAATGAAAGCAGTAGGGTTGTCACACTTAGAAATATCACAAGTATTGTGGCATGCAAAAACCATTTCCCTCCAAATAATTTGTCTTGGATACAGTGTATTAGAAGAGGCTGTGAGTAGTCACAACTTGAACACAGAGTTACTGTTGAAATCTCCCATTTACCAAATAAAATAACTTATTAGATGCTGAACCTCCCTGAATCCCATCACCAACAGCTAACGAAAAGCTATCTAACAGCAGCTAGAAAAATTCTGGGGAGAAGCTTAGATTCTACCTACTCATCTTCCAGGTGGTTCCTGTTTAAGAAAAACAGAATTCACTAAAGTTCTCTCTACACCATACAGCAGCAGGGCTTTCCAAGATGATGTTGCCGCTGATTACACACTGTAAGGATGGACACAGGAGCAGAACTCTCACCAGCATAGTGGAGAGGGATAAGGAGACTGCTTGGAGACAGCAAAGGAAACCTCAGGTGGGGAAAGGTCTGACTCTACAACTCTTAAGGATGCAGCAATGATCCTTTCATGGCAATTTTTCTCTGTTGTCTTGGAATTTTTTTCCTCCACTTCAGTAAATACACCATCCCACCTATTCGGAAGAGACTGACACACAGCTGGGTAGGAATCATTAGCTAAAAGCACCCAGAGGCTTGACAGCATTTACACAGAGCACTCAGCAATACACAGTAGTGAGAGAGAGAGGGGGCTGAAATTTAACCCCAGTTCAGCCCTTAAAAATAAATAAAATCCTTCTATACAGTTTGACTTTTTCCTCACTGAATTCTCTCCAAGGCTATTTTTAGTGAGCTCAGCTGCAGGGGCTGGTGCTAAACATCAATATAATCTGTAAAGCCGAACACTGTTACTGGCACTGAGAGACAGGGCTGCCCTCCACAGAGCCACGTTTCTGCATGAAAGGGAGCATGAAAGCAGTATTTTGTTCCTTTAGAGGATGGGAATAATGAACACTCTCTCTCCAGGACAGAGGGTCAGAATGCACACAAAGGTTTTTAATTTCCAGCTTTAGGAGCCCCAGCTCTCTAAGGAGGGATTCACCTCTCCAAGGAGGTGGCTGCAGCAGGAGCAGAGAGGGAGTTTCAATACCCACACACACAGAGCCCCCTCCCAGTCTCCACCTGAGCTTCACCAGTTGCCAGGCAACAGCAACAAGGGTATTTTCCCCCATATATTAAAAAAATGAACAACAAAATCAGGTGTAGCTTTGTGTCTATAGAACCAGATACAGGTATAAACACACAGCTTCCAGGCACAGGCAGGCAGGGAGCTGGGTCAGGATAGGAGAGCAAAACCTGGACCCCCAGGGAAAGCCCTGGGAACCCCTCCCCTCAAAAAAACCACTTTTTTTTGTGAAATAGGGTCACATCATCCTCACAAGCCTGTCCTCCTCCTAAACAGGATTTTCTGGGGGGCTGGCAAAGTACAGCTTTGGCTCTGCCATGAGGGGACAAACCCTTCCTAGCCTTCACTGGTGGTGAAGAGGTTCAGTCCAGTGTCCCTGTAACTTAATAGAATGGAGGTGAGTTATGTGGCAAGCAACAGAAAACATTTCTAAAAATTAATCCAGAACAAAACCCCAAACCTCCTACCCAAAACAACTTGAGGTTTAAGTTGCTGCCTTTGAAAGGCAGACAGAGGCTGGGCACTCCTGGCCCTGTTCCCTCATTCTCTAGCCAGTCTGAGCTGCTGTGGCACAATTTCACCCACGTGCCACACAGAAGAGGAGTTTATAAATGCTTAGTGAGCAACATTAATCTGGAGTTATTACCATTTATTTGTTGGGTAAACACAAGAGAGTGTGATTTTGGTGACAGGGAGAGGTGATGTGCCTGCAAAGTCACATCATTTCCCTAGATCGTTTCCTCATCAGAAGTAAAACTTTGACACTGACATGAACCTCTGGAAAGAAATTTGTGTAAAACCTGCAAATTTCTACTATGGACAAGTCTTGCAGGATGTGAGGCCCAAAACCTTTTCAATATTGTGTCCTTGAAGCAACATGCAGTGTGCTGTGTGATCTGCAGAGATGAAAGAAAAAAACAGGAAAACACTCCCACTTTTTTTCCTTGGTGCTCCCTGCTACAATAACCCACAACACACTGACAAACTTGAACACAAGGAACACACATTAGAGACAAGATCAGGAAGGAAACCTCAAAATGCTTTATACCTTCTATACCTCTGCTACTTCTAAATTATTATTCTATTCTATCTAAAAGACATTTTCAAATGTGATTTTTAATGACCTGTTTTTTCTTGTTTCATTTTCCTTTGGTGTCAGATGTGACAAGAACAAGCTTGTAGGTATAAAACAAAAAGTTTATTAACAGGAGCAATTAGGGTTTCCACAGCAGATTTGCCTGCCTCGTGAGGGAAGGAACCACACTGGGTGCCTGGCCACCGTCGAGCAGAGCGGTCAGAGACCCCGTCCCTCAGCGGGAGTGACTTTTTATACCACATAAAAAGGGTGCCACCCCCCCCACCCCTGAGCCCTCCCCTTGACTGCATCCTGATTGGATGTGGTTGACTCATTGTCTCAGGGATTGGTTGATCCAGATGGGGTGATCTTTGGGCGTCGAATCATTGGGCTTGCCCTTGCCCAATCCGAGCCGTCAATTCCCCCCTTATGGTAATCACCTGGGGGCATCTTCTTTCTGGAAAGTTCCCTCCCCTGTCACTCACCCATCGCCTAACCCCAATACAGAAAGTGGATCTGCAACCAGCAAACTCCCAACACCCATCCACTCAAAATCTAACTAAGCAACAATTCATGTAGCTAACTTACAATTCACTAATTATTCAACAGAGTAACAAACACTGAATCCATTAACTCATCAACTATCAATGATCAGGTCCTTGATCATATGAGACTATGAAAGCCAACTCCTCCCATTATTCATAACAGATGTTTTTCTCATTTAGAGAAATAAAAGTAGGCAGGGAATCAAGAGGGAGAAAACATGTGGAACTCAAGTTGTCACAGTCTCCCTACATTGGTATTGATAAAGAACTGAAAAAGGAATATAAGATAAGATTTGAATTTTAGGAGGGGAAAAAAAATGCTCATAGTGTTAGGGGAAATGAGAGAACATTGAGAGTCTAATAAGAGACAGGATATCTCTATACCACAATTTGACAATCCCTATGTGATACTTTTTTACTGCTAGCCATCTTATTGTTGAGAGCTAAGAAAAATATTTATTTATTTTTAAATCAAAGACCTTACTTTATTGTACCAATTTATTTGTACCAATTTAACCAGTTATTTCCTTGCAATAGCAAAGACCAGCCTGGACATAAAAAAAAAAAAAATCTCGACATTGATATCACTGCTCTTGAAATTCCCATCTCTTTCACCTTGTTTAGGCACATCTACACTCCTTTAGCCTCAAGCAAACCAGAACCACGAATAATATAGTGTCTTCCAGGTGCTTCCAACTTACTCAGTAGTAAGGATTGCTGGAAATTTCAGAAAGACGGACTGCAAATCATTCTGCTTATCATAGCTGGTTCAGAAGCAAAATTATGACCAAAACCCCTTTCTTGTAACTCCACCTCCTCAGAACATTAAGAAATAAAGAGGTTTTGGTAAACCAGACACAGTAAATGGAAACTTTAAATCAGAAGGTTTCTAAACTTGCCCAACTTCCTTTAAAACAAAGCATTATTCTACTTCATCTGTCATTTCCAGCATTTACATAATAATGTGAATTCTAATACCATTAACTACCTGTCCAGTGCAAAACAAATGGTCCGTATAGAAGCACACTGCTGATTCCAGTCACTTCATTCATACTCACCCAAGAATTTTAAGCAAATAACTTCATTTTAAATGGAACTTCATGGCTTTGGCAACTCATTCCAAAAGAAAGCACAGATACAAAGCAATCACAAGATATTTTTTACCTTCATTCACATGCAAAGTTGGAGTGAGGAATGCTCTAAAATCACACAACATCTGCATTTCCCTAACGTGATCTTTTTTTGCATGAATGTTTTGACAAGCATAGTCCTTGACTATTAGCATCTTTAATGACAAGAGATGAGAGAGAGGAAGCAGACTGCAGATACTGATCAGCAAAAGCAATTACTGCTACATATTTTCCCCTTCTGGAGGTTTATCATAGTACTACAGGAAACCTGCTCACAAAGGAAGGGGTATAATGCAGGTCTGAACATCTGTGTGCAGTTCCAATCTACCTGCCTCTTTATTGCCCTTAATGAGAAGCACAGCAAAACTCAGACCCAGTTCATTACATCTTCTGGTGTTGATAAATCCATTATATCTAGAGCTAGGAAGTACAAAGATAACAGGGTTAGAAACCTACATTTTATCAGTATGTCTGGTCGGAAGGGCAATCACTGATATACTCAGTTTGTTTCTAATGGGCCTTGTGGAAAATTAGAACTCCAGCTCTGCAAGTCTCACCAGTCAGAGGCTTTTCCATTCTATTTTTTGCCTAATTCACTAATGAAATGAGGCTTAAGCAATTACTGTACCTGTGTGTCTATCAGTCCTTGTAATAACAACTTAACTTGCTGTCTAGCCTTAATAAAGTCAGCACAGGGGTAGCAGCCTTTAAGACAGTAATTTCCTACAAGTCTGATGGAATAATTGATAACTCCATCTCCAATAAAACCTGTTCTCCCATTACAAAATCTTCAAGATATTACAGCAGAAGAGGGGACATAGTTTTACTTACTTACCAGCCTACACTTTCCTGTCTGAATACAGGTACTGTTAGTGAAGCTGTCAGCTTGTCACCACTTCATAGATACTCTCTAAAGGCATATAAATCTCAGCCTTTTAACAGTGGCCTTCCCAGGTAAATATCTACCAAGTATTAGCCTTAATAACCATTGGGAAGGGGTTTGTGTTTATGGGTTTAACTACAAATTTTTCATATTTTCTAAACCAATCTAACAGAAAAAAACCCCACTAATATTTAAATTTTTAACAAACATTCTTTAAAAGGGTTCTCTTGAATAACATTATAGCAAGAAATTACAGATGAAACTGCTTTTGGCTTTGTACCTATGTTGTTATGGATGAAGTTTGGGTTCTTGGGAGTTAACAGGGGGGTAGTGCTTTCAATGTTAATGTTCCCTGTGTTAATGTTCTGCATGTTGAAGTTTCCCACGTTAATCATTTTGGGGTTATTGCATTGGCCACAGTGTACCAGGTGTAACTTTGTAGTGCAAAGGGGGGTTTCTAGATGGTTCCAGGCGATGAGAGTGATGTCACTGGAGGAGAAAAGGGCCAATCAGACGACACCCTGGGGAATGATTGGATGAGAATGAACCCTGGAAATGAGCCAACCACAGTAGGAGAAACAGACCAATGGCATGGAGGATCCAAAACTGACCAATGGACATTAAGGATTGGGACATAAAAACAGACTGGGAGCCCAGCCTAGGGTCCTCTGCCCTGTTCACGCTGGTGAGGGAGAGCACCCAGCGTTGCGAGCACACCACTTCAGGACTCTGCCTTGCTGCTGGGTTCGCAAGCTTATCTCAGTACCCGTTCTTAGTTACTGTTTAATAAAGCGTTTTCTTTGTAGAAGGGAGTGAGTTGTGTTGCTTGCCATGCTTCTTACCCCCTTGTCACGTGATAATTTTGAAATAATAAATATCCAAGGAACACAACTTCCCCCCATGCCACAATGTTTTCAAGCTAAAGAATTGTCCTGCATGCAGAAAAATCAAATCTTTGGAAAACATACAAACATTATAGCCAGGGGAAGGTCAGGAATATGCCCCTCTCTACCTCTGTCCTCTGGTGTTACGTGACCTGTTATTAGTTCAAATACTTAGTACAGTTACAAGCTGCAAATCCAACTTCAGGCAGCTCACACAAGTCAGCACTATGTGGTCTGCTCACTAAAATTGCATAAAATAATTCTATCAAGAACTAGAATATATTATTATTCAAAAGAGTACCTGAGAGGAGTGAAGTAGTTGTTAAATGCTCCTAAACAAGGAAGCAAGAAGCTGCTCAGCCTGATACACCACGATCAGCAAAAAACTCATGTATTTCATATCACTGCCTTTTTGCACATCAGGTCTCCAGAGTCACCTGTAAATGACACCTAAAATTGCTGTGACCATCCAGGGCTGCTGGACCCAGACCAGACACAAACTCCCCCAGCACTTCCCCTTAAATCTGCCCCCTCTCAGCCTCATTGTGCACAGTGCAGCTGACAGTTAATCAGAATTTGGGCAGGGAGCATTTGGCAGATTTGATCTGCTCTGGGACGCCAAACAAATTAACTCCATTTTCATAATATCAGAGGTTTATATGTTGAAGAGAGATGTGGGCACCTTGCTAGCATGAAGAAGCAATAAAGCATGAATTATTATTAAAATACATTTTGCTTTAGAACTTTAAATGATCGTTTGGGGCTTTGCAAGTAGCAATTTATGAATAGTAAACTGTGACTGATTTGTTTTCCCCACACAACATCAAATCATCATCCTGGTATGAGCTCAGCAAAGGCTGCTTTTAATAGGGTGAAGAACTACAGAGATTTCTCATCAAACTAATGTGGAATATGAAATCTGGTACATTGCAAATATGCTACTAATTATGCAATTAACAGAATCATCCTTCTTAAATCACTGTGCTTTTACTATGTCTTTACTAGTTTTGGTGTTAAACTATGGGAAGAGATGGGATGGAGTTGAGTTACAGGCTGTGGGACAAAGAAGCACATGGCAGCACAAAGGAGCACATGGAGGCACAGAGAGCCTTGTCTCCACCGGACCCTGCAGGGAGGAGGCGTCACGCGACAGACCCCTACGGAGAGAAGCTGCCGGAAGCTGACAGATGGGTGAACAGCGCGTGATCACCCCACAGAAGGACATTCAGAAAGTGTGTTGCTGATGTGGCAGCATGGGATAGGTCACGTAGTGAGTATTGCCATGTAAGGAAATACTGTGCCTTGAAGAAGTGTATAAAGCCAGCTCGTTTCTTTGAATAAACGATTCAGATTCCCTGCCGGTCTGGGTCTGTGTTGCAATCGCTACGAATGGTGCCTTGCATCAGGGACTAGAGCTGTAGGTGAGCCACGGAGGACATGAGGGCTGGACAGTCCTCATTGAACCCAGCGAAGTCCGTGTCTCAATCACCGACATTAAACCTCACTTTCACTCAGATCCTTACAAAGGGCATTGATCCCCACCTTTTCTGATCACTGTCCATATCCGCAGTTGCAAATTTTATTTGCCGTTATGAAAAGCAAAGCAGCAGAGGATGAAATCTCATCATAAAGCAGGTGACATTCCCATACACCACACAAGACAGCAGACACCCAAGTCAGGGAGAAGGATACCTAAACATTGGGTACTGCTGTGGAATATCCACAGGAATATCTCTCTGATCTAATCCAGGTGATTTGCTTAAAAAATCCAGGTGATCTGCAGCCCAGCAGAAGTCAAATCCAGTTATTTCAAATCCCCTGTCAGTGCATCTCAGGCAGTGGGCTCTCTTTCCTTGCCTTTAATACTGCGACAGTTACGAAAAGAAATAAATATACATATACATGGTTATAGTTATGAAAGAAAGGAATGAAATCACAACAAAAATCTGTCACTGGAAATAGCGCTATCTTTATAAATCTCCTTATAGAGAAACTTCATTCTTGAGGAGGCCTGAATTGTCAGAAAACTCCAGTCTATGCAAGGTGACAGCTATCATCCAATCTGCAGGCGAAGTAGTGATTTTAAGTTCTTTTTTCTCATTGACATGTAGTGAATACTTTGATATTTCTGAGTTACAGCTCTCCTGCAGAAGTCCTGTATAGGAGTTTTGAATGCTTAATGAAGCAGAATTATCTTTAAATACTATCTTCTTTTTCATGCACCCTTCCCACCCCTTCTTCCAATCCCAAAGAGCTTTGGATTTCTAACAAGTTCACTCACAATCATCACCTTCCAAGTCAAGAGGTGTTTTGGTAATGTGTTAGTTAAGACAATTTTGCCTTTGAGCAGGTGACCTACTGTCATAATGTGGACTAGGAAACGATAATGTGCTTGATTTCTACACAAAAATGTGCTTGATTTCTACACAAAGTCCAAGAAGTTTGTTTTCCATGAGTGCAGGGATGGAAAACACTGAGTACTTTGACAAAATAAAGTTCTACATACAAAGGGATTTAACAAAGAGAACAGGCTTGTGCTTGATGGCTCCAGTTCAGCCTCTCCCAGAGGAAGTTTTATTACCCCTTGGTCTGTGCAAAAGTTTTGTCTGTGCAAAAGTTTGATTGAAACCGCACTAGTTATAAAAATACAGCTGAAGAAACCCAAACCAAAGTATTCACAGTTTTCCCAGCAATGAGGTTTGTCATTCCAATCCAAGTTTAACATAGTCTGCAGTGGGAAAAAGGTATTGGTTTCAGGGCTGGCAGTGCCAGCAGAGGAATGCTAACATCCCCAGTTCTCATCCTCTTTTACGAAGTCTTTCTACGGCCTCAGTAAACAAGGATAAGTCACACAAAGATTTGCTCAGCATCTGTTGATAGCTCTAAGTAGTTGGTGCTTTAAAAAAAAAATAATCAGATTTTATCTACAAAGAAAGATCTATTTAAGTGTCATTAACCTGGTGGTTGTTCTAACCTCCTCTGCCAGGATTTGAGGATAACAAATGTCATAAGGAAATATGTCTTTATATAAACCCTCTCCCTCATTTTCAATGTGAAATGATATTAGAAAAATACTCAGTTATCACCCACTGCCTCAGGATATAAACAGAGTTTTAATGGATTCATGCAAGAAATTTGTGGAAGTCTATCCCCTGTAAACAGGTCTTCTTCCTATTCTATCAAAGGCTATTTCAACATCAAGCAGCACCAACCACCTCCCCTGGCAAATCCAATTTTGTATCTGCAATCACTGCTCCCAGATGATGGATATTATCAGTCAAGAATCTGTTTTTAATAACAATTTGTTTGATCTGTACAGCCTCTTGCAAGGAGCAGATCCCTCAGGCACAAGGTACTTTTCACCAATATTTCTCAATTAGCATAAAAGGGGGCTGCATAACCCCCATCTTGAAAAGGATCTTCACAATTTTAATTTTTAAAAGGTAGAAAACAAAACCAGATGCAGATTAGGGCCAGAATAATTGAATGCCTTCCAAAACTTTTTAGTTAAGGATCAGCAAATATAATATCCATAAATACATGGACACCACCTGAGCCTCCCAAACTTTTGCTCTTTACTTTTCCAACTGTAGACTTGTTTTAACTACAGTCAGATAACTGTGGTCCAGTTTACAGTTTCTTGTTCAGAGTCAGAGCTTTAAATTCAGCTAAATCTTTAACATCAGTAAATATATGTATTTTACATATATGTATTATATACACAGGATGACTTTCACACACCTTTGTCACACAAGGTGTGCTATGAACTTCTCCTGTGCACTGGAAAATTTAGGCACCACAAATTCTCCTGAATTGGTGAACTTGCTCAGAAAGATACATGCAATAAACAGAAGTGAACAGAACTTTGTTAGTTAAGCCCTCTTGAACTTATGGGAGAAAATTTGCCTTCCTTACTTTGTTTTATTTTTTAAAATGCATAATTCCATTAAGGTTTTCTTTCAGTGTCACTAGTCTAAAATACACTGTTCCAAATGAAAAACAAAAAGAGAGAAACTGAAATGTTTTAAGACCCAAATACAAACAAAATGAACAATTAGCTCTCTTCAACCACATTTTCACCAGATGGGAACCACAACTTTTAGAATGTGATCAGGATTTATTAAACAACTTTTGCACCAGCAAGAAAGAGAATATCACCAGTGTTATTTCATGTTCTCTGATTTAGTCAATACATGGGGTCTTTTAAACTTTTTTTTTTTCCTTCTCAATATACTATTTAACAGTAGATTCAGATTCAGTCTCTTCCTGGAACACGTCTGAGCACATTTGGAAGAACTTAATGTAGAGAAGCAATAGAAGACTGTTAGAGTTTTAAGCCGGTCTTGCTCTTGGACTTACAGATAGATGACAACATTACTTTATCAGCACCACTGGCAAATCTTGAATTCTGAAAGTCTGTATTTCTATTCAACATATCTTCTGAGCCTGTTTTTCCCAGAAATGGGATAGCTTTTCACACTCCATCAATTCATGGCACATTTGCAGCTATCAGGAGAAGGAGGGCTCCACTCACCACAATCTATTACACATACAGAAAATAGTCTGTGTATTTTTTTAACAGCTCTAAAACACTCTAAAGAAACTCAAAATATGAAAACTGGTTGATCCATGTTTGTTCTCCAGATTTATGATTCTCTATCAATGTAAGTCTTATTCTGCTGGGTTCAGTGTAAGTGAATGGAGCTTCATAGACCAACCTGCACTGCAATGCTTAGTGTTTTGTTTGTATATAAACATACATTTTAGATATACATTTATATATAAATATAAACAAAAGCAGTCTCCAATTTCACATCAGCATGCTTTGAATTTTAATCAATCCCTTCAGGGCAATTGGAGGTTATGAATAGAAAAGACAAGTTCTGTGCACTCATTTTCAGAGCTATACTCTTATTTAAGCATCCTTTATTTCCTGCCCTTCAATTTGAGTATAAAAACCCTTCCTGGTTTCATGTCAGAGCAAACTCTTGATCAGAAACCAACAACCAGTGAAACATCACAAAAACATTTAACCTCCTCCGAATCATTTATATTAAAGTGTATCACATGTCAATACACAGTAATGTCTAGAGAAAAACAGACAATATGGTAAGAATTGAAAGAATTTAAGTTTAAAAAGAGAAAAAAAAAAAAGCACATCAGAAGCTTTGTTCACAGAAAATCAGATGTGTCTGGGCTGTTGATATCAGCATAAAAGGATGGGGGTGTGTGGAAGGCAGCAAAAAAGAAATTCTAAGTATCTTCCTAATACCAAGAATTGTCAGCTAAAAGCTTGTAAGTAGGATTATTTTTTTCTTTTAAAGAGAGTCAAGGTTGTGATTTTGAGTCAGGAATCATGAAAAGCACTGCTCCTAAGGCACACAACTCCTCAGAGCAGTACAAGGAGGCTGAAGGGGCTGATCACATAGAAGAAAAGTCTATTCAAGACATTATATACCTTCTCAATGGAGACAAACATCAGTGTTTTTTATTTTTGAGACCTGGGTGTACACTCAGAATTCTGTTGTGATGGGTTAGGACAGCACAACGTGTTTTTCACCATCCACATTTCTGCCCTGGTAACACAGGGGATTGCACAGAGCTCAGCTCTGCCCGTGCAGTTCCCTCATGTCACCGTAAAAATCAAGTACTGCAAGCATAGCATGGATGGATTTTGCAACAGTGCCTGTAATTTTGAAGCAGAACAACAAAGGATTGGGTTTTGGGGTACAGAGAGCTGCATTATCAGTTACCTCTCCTGGTTCAAAGGGCCATCAATTCCTCCCCTTTGCCAAAACATGCAGTTTGTGGAAGAAACAGGGAACTTGTGCAGCTCCCCATCACACAGCCCTGCTGACCTTGCCCCCAGGACGGCAAGAGGAAAGCAAAACCCACTTAATTGAGGGCTTCCCAACAGCCATGCTATTAGGTAATCCTAATTTCAAATGGTGACATTATTAATCTTCCCAGGAGTTTACCAATCTATATGAACCCTGAAATAACTTGTGCTTCTATTCCAGACTTCTAATGAAAGTCCTTTCAGTGAAATGCAGCCAACTCATTTCCCAGTATTATAAAAGCTTGTGAAATGTTCAATTTTTATTATGTGATGATACCTTGTATAAAAGCTTAGCAAAACAGCCCCTTAAGAGAAACTCAAATCTATGCCTGGTAAAAGGGTTTATAATTATTGCTGCATCCATCAAAACAAATCTATTAAGCAAACAAATTACAAACACAGAAGGTTCAGCTCTTACGAAGCTTTCCTTTATGGTTAGCCCAGCAGAATTGGACACATTAAAACTCTTCCAAACTGTGAAGGAGAAATTCCTCTCATGAGTGAAATCATGCAGACAATTCCCAGCTGGATATTTTTTGGTTTTCATACTGGTATTTGTTGTGCTCAGGGGACATTAGCAGCAGAGCAATAATGGAAAAATAGACCACCACTGCTAATAGTCCCTAACTGCTTAAAAAACATGGTTACAGCTCATGTGCCTGTATATATATATATATATATGGTAGATATAATAAATCTATCAAATACATATCTAAATAAAAATAACATGGCATTGGTTAAAGAGGTGGAGGGAGGGAGAAAATCTCATCAGAAGCTCCTAAAAATCATCAGAAGCCTTTGCTGCAGAAGAACTTGCTCTCACAAAAATTATCTCCCCAGCCTCATCCACAAGTCCCCCAAGAGAACAAACAGGCTCCCAAGGAGAAAGACTGAGAGAAGAGAGTTTCACTGCCTTCCCCAGCATTTGTGTTTATTCAGGGGCTATTACCCCCTACTCACAATTAAAAGCTCACCACGTTCGGATTTCACATACCAGTCTCCCTTTACATTTTTTTGAGCAAATGATCACAATAAGAAGCTGCCTCAATTCCATGGATAAAATGCCCCTTTATTGCAGGGAAGAAAATAACTTTCCCAAACATTTTTATCTACGGGACTGAGCAACAGCTGCAACAAGTTAAAGGGGAGCTGCAGATCTCTACTTGCAGTTTGCTGGAGTTATTTTTGCTACCCAAATGTGGTCCTTGGATTAGAGGACAGAAATGGGATCAAGAACTGGAGAGTCATTTTCATGTCTCAGGGGGTTTGCTGTGCCCCACTGGTCAAATCTCTGAACTTTGGGCCTCCCTTGCTTGTATAATCAGGTTTCTAAACTTAATAACCCTCCATAACTTCAGAACCACAATGGGGGGTAAAGCCTGATTAAGGCAATTAAGATCCCCATAGCAACGCACTCCAAGGAAATACAAACTGTACAATTACTTGCCTAATAGCAGCAGAGTCCTCAGCATTTCCTGTGTCACTGATGTCTGTTAGGATGGGATCCCTCAGGTTTGGAGCTCTAAAACCACCTGGAAACTGTGACAGTTTTCCTAGTGCTGACTTGCCTCATCTCCGCAATGAGGCAGGAAATTGTTGGTGCAGAGGAACAGAAGTTAGTCACAGATCACCCTCAAAAGATTTGTGTCCAGTAGCCCCACTGAAGACACACCACAGGTGCCCTGTGCTGCCTGGCTGTGCAGCCTATTGCTGCTGCATGTTTGGCTTTGTTTCGTGGTTTGGTGGGTGCTTTTTCAAGCATGCAACATTTGCTGGCCCTAAGTTTTTTCCAAAACTCAAGAGCATTCAGACCCCACAAATTTTGACATATACCTCCATGTAACAGTCAAGAGGACTGTGAGCTGGTGTAGTTCAGAAGCATTTTCCAGCCTGCTGGCAGCCCTTCCCTGTCCCTCATCAACCAGTCCTCAGAGTGGTACCAACCAGGTGTCTGAAGGAACAGATCCAGAGCACTCCTGGAGGAGGTCCATTCTCCATGTCTCAGAGCTCCTGAGCTATTTTCCCTTCTCCCTGTTGCTGGGAGGTCAGAGCAGGAGAGAGAGAACCTGACTGTGTGTGGGAAAGTCCTTAGGAAATTTAAGCCAATAAGGAAAGCGTAATTACTCTAACTTTTGAGATATACAAAGGTAAACAATCCACGAGTTTGTTCCCAGCACACATCTACCACTAGAGGAAAAATTCAGTTGGACTGCTCAAACAGGTGGTATTTCAAACCCTTGCTCTACTATCTCCCCACCCCTGAGAGAAGCCAGACAATGCCATCAAGAGAGAAGGGGCTGGTTTCCACAAAATTATCAAAACTATCAAAAAAACCCAGTTCTTCTCAGCTGGCAGCACAGAAGGAAAGGCTGCCTATGTTTTTCTGACAGTTTTTAAGAAGGAATTCACAGTTTAGGGTCCCAAAATAACTTTAATCCCATGCACATTAAAAAAATATCCCAATGCTATGACAACATAGGAGAGTTAGCAAGAGATAAGCAAATTTTGTTTAATACATTTTCACAAGAGAACACATTGCCACACCAAATTCAATACAGCCAGCTCTGCATTTATAAACCATGAGTGAAGCCATGAAGATTAGATTACTCCCCCCCCACCTCCCTTTTAAAACTGAGATTCCCATGGTTCCAGGAGCTCAGATTTCAGTAAAAACAGCAAGCACTGCTAGACTGCCATCCCTGCAATCAGCTTAAGTGCCAAGAAACGTGCAGCAATGCAGTTCCAGGCTCCTTTTCCTCTGCTCAGTTAAGTTCATTTCTGTGCCTGCCATCTCCCTTTTTTAGAAGTTCAATTATTGCCCCAGGCCCTGAGGTGGCCACCTGCTATCAGTGCAAAAATAGCCGTGGTGTTTCCTGGGTACCCAAAAATACAACCTCACACTCATTTCCTCAACAAAAGAGAGTGTCAGCCCCATCTTGCAGGAGACCAGGGAAAACACCACCAGCTGAAATGACTTGCTCAAGGTCCCAGAACTAAAATTACCAAGCCAGAGTTTGAGTCCATTTCGTCTATAACCCAGCCCAGTGCTCCTGCCAGGTGATATCACTGAAGTTCCATGCTTTCCCTAACTACAATAATTTTGAAATGCAGATAAACAATTATTAGAAGATCCAAACTAAGAAAAGACACAACCTTAAAATCTATTGCTTTTGACCAGAAGCATCCATATAAACTTTTCTGCAGTGGGGATCCCACCTAATATTGTCACTGGTTGCCACTTGCAGTCCCTTTGGCTGGCAGAGCCCATCAGTTCAGCAGCTGATGTATAGGTGTTGGTGATTATTTGATATTTGCTGCTTCAACCTTGTCTCTTTAAATAAAACAATACTTCTCTTGATATCACTGAAATGGTTCCTCCATGACATATTACAGGAATGGGTAATGCTATCTAAATACATTCTTCAGTCTTGGAATGAGATGATTTAACTGTATTTGTTAAAAGGAAGGGAAAAAAAAGAAATTAAAAAAAGTACAATAAAGCTGATTCCTTAGCCAGGAAAAAAAAAAAAAGGCACATGGATTTATTTTATGACTGTAGGCTAAAGTCTATTATTTTTATTGAAATTGTAGTATATGCTGGTACTAGAAGGAATTACTGCAAAGGGCTCAAATCCTAAATCAAACCCTACTTCAAATAAGGCCATTGGCAACATGAGGAAATCCTGTGAAGATGTGTGACCCTGATGGATACACACACAACGGAGAAGGTTTGGCCCTGCAACAGCATGGCAGAGGTGACCAGGACTAAATTGCCTACAAGTGTGTAATTGACAAATATCATTACACAGATTATGAAACAATCTCCTGAAACGTCACAATTTTTCACATGTCACAAGAGCTGCACTGAAGTCTTCATTTGCTCTAAGTGAATTCTGTTTGTGTCATCAAGCCTCGCTTTCCAGCCCTCTTCCCCATCTTTCTGTACACATGGTGTCATTAATCTCCAAACCATCAGCTACAGTCCATATATGCTCTTTAACATCACTACTAATACTGCAGAGTACTTAATTTCATCAGCCCAGCATAACTGAAATTTGAATTGCTGGAAGAAAAAGCTGTGATTTAGTAACATTAAGTTTTTTGTCACCATTGTTGAAATATTACATTGAAGAGTTAGGATTTTCCTCTCAGAAACTTACAGGAATGCTCTGAATTTACATTACAGCAAAACCTAAGCAGAAAAAAAGCCCCAACACCCAATTACTTGTATTCATTGTCACAGGGCAAGTTTGACAGTGGTTGAAAAGCTGGTTTTGTGGTTTTAAGGCGATCAGTTTCTCACATGGAAGAACCAATGTCTTCTGAAAAAGAGATTCATTTTTCTCCATCTTCCCTCTACATACAAATAAAAACCACTTTGCAAGAGTCTCACCCATACCACAGGACAAGGGGAGCCCACCCACTGCTGGAGGTCATCATCCCATTGTATTTCAGTGGAGATTTGTACCTTATTTAGCTTCTGACTAAAGCTCTACTCTTGGCACTAAATAATACTTGAAAGCATATTTGTATTTCTGGAACTGAGGCACAGCTCTATCCCATTGGCTCCAGTGAGCACAATGCACATGAAATTGGAAGCTGTGCTCAGATGAGCCCCACATGAGCCCAGGTTATGTGATGGACAACAAGAGAAGAAAGCTGAACTAACACAGAAAAACAGGTGCAGCATCCAATCTGGGCCAACTTTCCTATTTAAAAAAGCTTTTTAAGGGTCCTCAGGGTAACTCTCATTGCTATTGCAAACATTAAGTCCTTGTGGTGAAGCAACAAGTTCCAATAGACCTCTCAGACAAAATTTAGTACTTATACTTTAAATGAACAAGCTGCAGAATAGGTAAAGCCCTTAACTGCACCTGAACAGCAGTTCTGGCAGAATACTGAGAAAACACTTAAAATGTTTTCAGGGCAGGGGAGGAAAAATGTGACTGCTGATTTAAAATCCCTTTTATGGCTACATTTATTGCAATTCTTATTGCAATGTCTAGGCTTGCTCTACTGCATGAGCCTCAGGCCCCTCTCCCCATGAACTTCAAACAGGGGATTTATTACAGAAGTAAGTGTGGTTTTTGCCAAAAAAAGTAGACTCAGAACAGTGCTAACTGCAAGCAGCCCTAAATACAGAATGCTCACAGCACAACCCATTAAAAACCAGCCCAACAGAACTAATAAGCATCTATCTCAGTTACTGAAAACGCCCAACATGATGTATTTGCTTTACAAAGCTGCAGATTATTTTCATATCATCAATGTCATCATGTGTGAAAAAAAAAAATCTGATGTTTTGCTGTTTACAACAGGTCCCCTCTGTGTGCATCTGGTGGAACCTTTATTAATGGGAGGTAGGGTGGATTTCAAGGCCACAGATGAGAAAGAAACAGGAAGAAATTATGCAGCATGCCAAGGGACAGGCTTCCTTTCAAGCCAGTGACAGCTGAAGCAGCCTGGCTTTGGTACCTTGAAGGGGGTCAGAGATAAAGTGGGCCCCTAGCAGCTGGAGAAGAGTCCCAGTGCAGAGGATGTTTTTAACCTCTGCTCCAAGCTTCCAGCAGAGGCAGGAGGTGATAAAAATGAGTATGTAATGAGCCACCGTGCCTTGATGGCTCAAGATAGACTTGACACTGCCAGGACAGCCATATCAGCCTGAAATTGTGCCAGCTCTATTAGGGAACACAACCACATTCCATTCAATGTCAAAAAGGAAACAGAATAGAGATGTGCTATAGGCAGCAGCTATGGCAAAAGATAAAGATTTGTCATGGGTTGAAACTGAGTTGATTGACAAGCTTTTAAGCCAATGCGCTTTTGTGAATTTTGCATATTTAATCCCCGTGCAAGGGCGGGAAGTTCCTCTCTGGTTCCCGGTCTCCTGAGGGAGAAGCGGGGCCTCCGAGCCCCGGGCGGCCTCCGGGCCCGGCCTGGGCTCCTGCCTGCCCTCCCCTCACCCCTCTCCCTTCCCTCAGAGCCGCAAGCAGCTAAACTAACTATGGGCTGCCCGATAGCCGAATTCACCCGGCTCGGCTTCTGAATCAGGAGGGGCCTCCCCTCCCCCTTCATGCAGCCCGGGGGAGCCTCCTCTCCCCCTCCTGCAGCTCGCGCAGACCCAGCGGGACCAGCGGAGCCTCCTTTTCCAGCCTGCACAGCTCGCACCGAACTGAACAGCAGCGCAGCCCGTGGGGAAAGACGTGAGGGAGAAGAACATGGAGGCTGCACGGTCAGAGAGAAAGAGAAAGTCAGTCACGTGGGACGACGCTGAGATGGCGGCGGGAGAAAAGGGCGTGTGCGTTCCGGCGCCAGTCTTAAAATCCCTTCTAGCAGCTGCGGAGGACTGAACTCTTTAAATCATTATAAAAGTATGGGGAGATGAAAAATCCATGCCTGTGAAAATTCATGTTGCAGCCTGTGAAGATGTAAGAGAATGCCTATGCTAGGCCATGTAGCTGTGAAGCAGCTTTTAGAAGTTTGTGAAGAAGCAGAGAAGCCCTTGTGTTTAAGCTGAAATAATTTATGTTTAAAAGAGATTGGAAAAAGAAAACCTTTGTGTTTGGGCTGGAAGAATTCATCTTTAAAAGGACTTGTAACCCCATATGATGGCCCATGATTGCAGTGTGAATATACTGTGGAGTTTTCATGGGAGAGATTTCACTTCAGTAGGTAATTCCCGGGCGGACTGCTGAGACTGTGAAAAAAAATCAGAAGTTTGCAGCATCAGTAGAAGAGAACCTTTTTTCCCTAAGCATAAGGAAGAGACTTTTAAAGACTGTAACACTGACCAAAAATTGTTACCTTTTGTGCGAGGTGGTAAAAGGAGGGGAGAGTGCTGGAGGGAGGGGGGGGAGTTTTTGCTTGGAGAGTGCTGGAGGGAAGAGGGTTTTGCTTTCGCTTCTTTTTATTTCTTGTTACTTTAAATTCTGTTAGTAATAAACTTCTTTATATTCTTTAAAGTTTTAGGCCTGCTTTGCATTTCTTCTCATCCTTATCTCACAAAGTGAAAAGCATGTGATCAAACCACTACAAGAGTGTTCTGCATTCAGCTTTTAATCCAAGCTTTTCGCTTCCCTAACTTGGTGACAATTTGGATCCCACAAAATCAAGAGGATTTAATGCAACATCTTATTTTTGTAATTCCTTTTACGCAAAGAAATGAAACAAAAGACTAGTTCTTTAAAACTAATCCTTTCATACCTGCTATACTCCAACCAAGAGAAAGCTATTTCTTTCAAGGCCTTCATGTCAGCTATGCCTTGACTCCTGATCTCCAGGACTAAACTTAAGACATCTATAAAACAAAATGGAGATTCTGGCACTGCTACTGTTCATACTTAGCTTTACAGAGTCCAGAGGGGCTTTTTATTGGGAAAAAAAAATCAATATTAAGAGGCGACACTTGGGCTGCTGATGTTTATTATACATTACTAATTTATTGTTAGATTCAACTTTTTCACTGGGCCCAGAGGTGCTTCTTTACCATCTCAGCCCCTCATCTGACCTCTTGGGTTCTGATTTCTCCCTCTAATTCTCTTCATTACACCCCTGCCTTGTCACAAGGCCACCTCTGCCTCCCTACTCAACTACATGATTTTCCTGGCCACTCTCCACTCACACCTGGACCAGAATACCCAAGGGGTAGGTCAAGGAAAGAAAGCAGCACTGTAAGTTCCTGGCTGCAGAGAGGAAGAAAAGACCCACATGGGGAATAAAAAGCCAGCAACACCATCAATTAATTCTTTTTTCCAGCTATTCATTAAAACATGCGTATGTTTAGCCTACTAATATCACCCAGGCTCCACATATGAGCAGAAAATGTTATTCTTTCTGGTTTCAGTCTGACTTGCGCAAACTGCATCACCCCAGAAATAACAATGCCATGACAACAGTTAAAGGAAAGGATCTAGAAAGCTTCATGTGGTGTTAGACCACAGCACAAGCTCAATCCAGTAGAAATACCAGAGAAAGAAGTTGCACTGCTTCCTGCTGCTGTTTATTTGTATAATTACTTGTTGTCCCAGCCTCAAAAGGTGATGAGGATGTTTGCAATCACGGTGCTTGAGACCAGAGACCCCTCAGTTCCTGCTTTGATTCTGGAGGAAAGTGCAGCTGCCTAAAACACACCTAGTCCAGTTAATTGCACCATCTTGGTCATGTCCTCAGTATCCCACTGTGTCAGCCCCCATCCAACAACAAACTACACACACTTTGTGCTTTGGGGTTTAGTGGTACCATAGGTAACTCAGGCTATTCCCCAAGTTTTAAAAGTCACCCAATAACTTCCCCTTGTTAGTGTATTAGATGGTTGTGCTACCAAACACTCCCAGTTATATCAGGGCCCCAGAGAGTCCTTGTACCTGGAAGTCAATATGGACCCAAATTACTTTCTCATATAATTATCTTCTCCTATCTTTCCCCTCATGATAGGGGAAAGCACAGCCTGTTGTTCCTGTATTCCTTTGTGCTTTCCCAAACTTCTTTCGCAACCATTTCTTCTAGCAGGTGGCCCAGGGCAACCACTGAGTATCAGATACAACATTCACCCCTAGAGAAGGCACTTAGGAAAGACTGAATCCCATGTCTAGTGGGGCAACAACCCTGTGGGCCTGATCAGAGCAAACAGATGGGCACAGGCACTAAGAGACACTGCACAGGCACAAAGTCTGATTGCTGCAGGCAGGATTTCCAGCCAAGCTCTCCTAAAAGGATGCCCACCCCGGATCGGCACACTCTGCTCCAGAGGATATCGTCCTCTGCAACCAATCTTCAACTTCCCTTCACTACTGCAGCTACATGAAGTAGTGCCTGACCTCTGCAGATTAAGAGAAGCAGAGTCAGGTGGAGAGCGTGGTGTTTTAATCAGTGACCACACTGTGTGGGCTCTCTGCTCGAATCCCTGCAGAAGAGGCTCACACTAACTGTTATTTCTGAAATAGTTCCATCAAAATCAGCACACAGCGCCACAGCCAACTCTGATAACACTTCCATATCCAATTCACACACCAAGAAAAATGGGGAGAAAGGAGAGGAGCTATTTTACAGGATGTGAAAATGGAGCCTGTAGCAGTGACGTACTGCAGAACTTGTTATTTTCTCTGTAGAAATATTTCATGTCATGCTTCTGACCCATGAAGATAGTTTAACAGGGAACATTCCAAAACAATTTTTACAGGTTTTTTTTGCCCTCAGGACTGAAATATAAAAGTAACCAGACAATTTGTGCAGCTTCTGGTAAAAGAGATGAAATAAAAAGGCTGCTATTAAACAGCTTTATAGTAACTACAGTATGCTGGAATCATCATACATATATTAATATAATACTGCTGCCTTCCACTTGCCTCAGCCCTCAAGTGACAAAGATAAACCAGAAGAAGTTATCCCAGCAATTGCCTGGAGCAGTGAGCAGTGTATTTACATATTGCACTGAGCATTTGTGGGGTTTAGGGAAGAAATACCATTGAAACAAGCACACGTACATTTTACACATACATAGCACAGCACCTTTCTCTACCTGCTGCACTGTTTATATTTTACGGGGATCTCTGCAGCCCAAGGAGCCCAGTGTTCATTTAAAAGCTGCATCCTGCAGAGAGGGTGTATGTTTGTTCTGTGATTGCCATCTTGTGGCCACAGAAACCTGTCCTGCTCCATGTTTACTGCTCCCAAACAAATCCATCTTGGAAGAGGCAACCTTTTGGCTATTCCTTGAGCTGTAAGGGGTAATTTAGAGCTCTGGCTGGCAAAAAGACAGGTTGTGGTGTCCTTGTGAACAGCTCGGCCAAACCCCCAGCCCTGTGCATGTAAAAACTGCTAGGAAAGGATGAAGGTGAGCAGCTCCCAGGTGCTCCATGGCTTCAGCACAAGAGGAGCAGCAGCTGATTCTGCTTTCTCAAGAGCATGGAAACAGCCTCTGGTTGTTGTCATTAATGATATCGTTAAATCATTATTTGATGACTAATGAAATACAGCTGAGGTTACACAGCAAGTCACTACAAGAAAAGAATTCAGCAGTTCTGGAAATAACAGCTTTTATCCTTATTTCATCCCACCTGGGAAAGTGCACATATGTTGGTTTAAGTGGAATTTATCATCTCGTGATTGAACAAACATCAAATACTATTTTTGATAAGTATCTTAAAAAATACATCTCTTCAAATATATACATTACAAAATATATTGGCTAGAATTCACACACTGCTACACAGCATAAGCACAAAAAAATAAATTATTAAAATTACCACCCACAGAGTGTCTTGCCATGAGTTTAGGGTAGTTCATATAGTGAGACACCACAAATCTGAAGGCAAATGAGACTTTTCTGCTGTGGTTATAAAATTTATCATGCAAAACATCATTTTATCCATGCCACCAACTGAGTATTTTGATTCTTGCTCTCAGACTCATTGTATAGTTTAGCACATCTCCAGCATGAAATATGAATACATTGTAATTCCAACAACCACAAAACCCAGAGGCAGGAGCTTGGAAGGATTCCCAGCAAGAACTGTGAGGGAGAGAAATTGCCCAAACTCTTTAATGCTCATTAAAGGGACAAATGTAATTCAGTCTTTGATTTCCCTAACAGGTTTCAACAGAAAGGGAGCCTTAAGGCTTCCTAAACAAGAGTTGAAAGGTTAAACAAAAAAACCTACACAAACCGAACAGCAACTTCTCCCTTAAAAATTGCCCTCTAAATTGGGCATCATTCTAGATCCCAAAGTTTGCTGATCCCTTTATTGTGTTCTGGTCTTTTCTGAAAGCATCCACCTTACCCACCCACAAGAGATTTTTATTTTAAGAATTTCTATTTTAACAGGTGCTGTACAGAAAGAATAGTTTTTAAACATCATCCTAAGGCCTCATTATGTAAACATGGCCAAATGCAGATAAACAGATACCTGTTATCTTTCTTCTTTGCCTCTCCTGAGATCTGTCCTACCCTAGTTCTTGTGTCCTTTAGAACTTCCAGCTATGCCAGTTCTTGCAATAAATTACAGCACCCACACATCTTACCCCTTCTCTGTCCATAGTGCAATACCACAAGATATTTTTCCCTATTTCATCCCCATTCTGGGATATTCCAGTCAGGCTCTTTTAGCCTCCCCTTTTCCAAAGAACTGACTGGAGAAACAGAAACATCTGCTAATGGTACCAAACCCTTTCAGCCAGGGAATGGCATTTGCAGTCTCCCAGCACAGATCAATATGTAAGTGCTTTCAGAACAAAATCAGCTCAATTATTCCACCCAAGGCTCACACACAAGGAATAGACTCATTGTTTTAATTATTTGGGGGGAAACCAGTTCTTTGTTTAAAAAAACCAAAAAACAACAACAAAAAAACCCAACCCCACTACATCAGGTAGACATTTCTCTTGAGATCAGCACTAACCCACCAAGCACAAAGCAGGAGGGCATTAGAGCTTGAGGCAGTCCTTTATCTGTTCCACAGACAGGAGGGAGGAAAATCTACAGCTAAACCTGTTGCAAATTGGAAATAGAAAGAACCACACGTATATACACAACACAAACACTACTTTCCTCCTCCCCTGAGGACATGCTTCTCCCTCAGCCTCCCATCCCTGAGACATCCTGCTCTCACTGAGCTGAGGAGAGGGCAAAAGACACCTCAGTTTCCCTCTTCCTTTTCTCAGTGCCCCAGTGGAGACCAACAATCAATACCAAGTTCACAGAGGAGAAACACAAAGCTTCAGCTTGACAGTTTTTCCCATCCTTTTCTAAATGTCCTCTGCAAGCAGTGAGAGCATCCAGCTTGGGCTGCAATCCCAGCTGCCCTGTATTCATCTTCATTATGACACTTGGAGCTTCGACACCCAGCCAAACCCACCCAATTAGTGCATCTCCCTCCTGCAGCACAAATACTCCATAACACTCAGATCAGACACAATTTGCTTGTAGAAATAAAAAAAAAGGCAGTAAAACACTAGGTGTGGATTTGTCTCATTGTGAAAAAGGAACTTTGACTGTAAGAAAAATAAAGATTTGCAGTACATTAGAGAAAAGTGAAGCAAAGCCATACTAAGAGGCAACTAGTAACAGACGTAATCAAAAAAGCCACTCCCAATTCCACTCCAGATCTGCCCGCAGCTGTGCCTCAGAAATCCAGGGGCAAAGCAGCAAAGGGCAGAGTTGAGCCCCGAGCCATCCCAAACCCCAGCTCCCTGCACACACAGCCCCAGTGCAGCACAACAGCCAGGAGCCATATCTGTGCTTCAGAAATCCCCTGAAAAACAACATGGGGGGGCTGTTTTATCCCTTAAAGCTTTGTTTCAACTGACCTAAAGCAAAGAACTTCTTAGAGTAGCCAGAACTCAGATCCACTGGTCCAAAGAATTACATTAAGAGGGGGCCATAAATACCCTCCACACACACACATATCCTTGCAGAGCAGGCTCTTCCCTCCAGATCCCTCAAGCTGCTCTAGTTCTTCAGAAAGACAACCCTTTCAGTGCCCTGAGAGGATGAGCAGTTCCCTACCCCAATACCAGCAGTCCCTGCTCCCTCCCCAGGGAGGACGCAGCTCCCAGGATCCGGCTGCTCCCTCTCCCTGCCAGCACAACCAGGAGAAGGCAAAGAAAATCTTCCCCTCCACTGCTCAGTCCCTCTCTCCCCTAAGGGAAAACAAACACAAAAACCACAAAGCAAACAAAGCTGATATCTTCCATCAAAGCCCTATTCAGAAAGGTTCCCTCAAGTTCAAGAAAACCAAGGGCTCTGAGTTGTAAGTCATAATAAAAATCAAGCCTTGGAGGCTGTAGATGGCTGGAACTGGAGCACACCCTCAAACCTCACACTCCTTTCTCCCCAAGGAATGGGGATCTTGGAATTATATCTCAGTCTTTTGGCAATCAAACATCAAGGGGGGCAATGACACAGAGACACACTGTAGTCAATCCCCAGCCCCAGCAATACCAGAGACAGAGAATTTAGGACATAGGAGTGATGGACACATTAATAATTCCAACAATGAGCATTGTTTTAAAAAGATAACACAAAGGTTTCCCTCTGGGAGAACTACACAAATCATAAACTGGCTTTCTCAAGGACATTCAAAATACAACAGTAAAACTTCAATCAAAGAAAGATAAGCACTAAAGTGGGATTAACAATGTTCAGCACTTTGACATGTTATGTGATCCAAAATTAACATGAGCAGCAGGAACAGCAAAAAAAAAAATCCTGAATACACTGATGTAGTTTTTCCTTTAATTTCAGGAGGTCCAGAAACAGAAGAAGAGAGACTGTTCCTCTAGATCCCCCCCTCCAAGTCTGACCTTTGAGACATTAGAAAGAGACTTAGTTCCATTTTGTGTATGATTTCCTTGGAAATTTTACTGCCCTCTTGTAGGAGCCAAACCAGCAGCTCAGCACAATTCCAGTGTTTATTGGGATGCAGGGCATAGACTGTTCACAACCATCTTGCAAGGCTGACAATTGAGGTGGTTATTTAAGAACTGCTGCTTGCAGGAGCACATTTCCACCCACCCCAGCTGCAGAGAGAACCAAAGCAAGGCTGCACATGGCCAAAACTGTGACCTAGTCATGTATGTTTAATTCCAGTAAACACACTGAACCCTCTCAGGTAAAAATTTACAAAATATTTCACAAAAGATGCTATTCAACTATGCTGTAGGTGACTTCAGTGGGGTCCTTGGAGCCAAATTTAGCAGCTGGCCACAGTGACCAGTCCTAGTGAGAGAGGACAGAGAGAGGAGGACAGCTCAGCTGGGGACAAGGCTCATAAAGACTCCTGGGCGACATAATCCAGGAGCTCAGGCAGGTGACATTAACTGCCCTCTATGGCTGTCACCATCTCTGTGGAATGCAGGAGTCTGGGCAGCTCTTTGGGACTGGACACCTCAACTTAGGTTAGATTAATCTCAGCTTAAATGCTTCAACAGAATTTAAAATCTTCAGGGTAAAAAAAACCAACCAACAAACCCAAGCCACCAAATTATTTATTATTAATTTAGTTTGAAGAGGAGACAAGCTAAACATCTTTCCTAATGAACTTTCAGTATCCTGTTTGTTATGTTTACTGCTGTTACTAGTAATACATCCATCACACAAAGCATTTATTTTAATTGGCTCCTTGAGTGTGTGATCAGTTTGTTTCTGCAGATCTTTGACACATCTACGTAAGACAAAAACTGCAATGCTTGAAAGCCAGGTTACTGTAAATCACCAGAAGTGACAATGTTTTCATTAACTTACTTTAAATGGCTTTTTTCCTCCTGATTACAGCATCTATAATACCACCTGATAGCATTCTCTTTGATCAACTCTTCGACTGCCACAAGTTCATATTAGTTCAAACTCAGTATTGGTTTAGGATAAAATCTATGCTGAATTTGGTTTAAATAGACCTAGTTTAAATAGACCTTGTCATTATTGTATTAAGTTTCAAAGGACTGGGCTGGTACCCATTTCACTTATGTAGCCCAGCAGTAATTAAAACATTTTTCCTCTCAGATATAAATCTCTTTATAAAGAATAAATGCTATTCTTAAAATGCAAATTAGCACACCTAGACCTTGTGTTCTCAGAGACATGGCTAATCAATGTCTAATGTGGGGAAAATAAAGCATTACATGTATTTTCTACAAAGGTTAAAAATTCAGAACACAAAACTGTGAAGCTGTGATACAACAGGCAAAATGAGAAAGAACAAGCAGTGCATTCAGAAATGCCAGCAAAAATGAGAAATAAAAGAGAAATGAAAAGGAAATAGAAGAAAAATAATTAACTGCCTCTATGATCAGGCTCAGTTTACAGCCCTCACCTCTTGTTTACAGTGACAGACTCTGGTTTGGGGCACCACATCACTCACACCATCCCTGGCACTGCCTCAAACAGCACTTGCCGTTAAATGATCATCAATGTGAAAAGGGGCCTGAATGGATTTCTCATTATGAAATTACTTCTGGTGGCACAGTATTATCTTAAATACTCCAAAGAGCCACAAAAGGATCATTATTCCTTAAAACAAAACAAAACCAACCACACAAAAACACTCCAAAGAAACAAAAACAACAACAAAAAAAGCCTTTACCAAAATTTCTCTAAAAGGGTATAATAGCTTCCGTTGGTCTGAGGAGGAAAATAAACCCAAAACAACAACACAAGAACCAAACTCACAAACCACATAATGGGGAAAGGGAAATGGTTGGGTTTGGGTTCTTTTTTTTTTTTCCCTGTTTTTACATCATGTAATATCCTGACTCCCAACAGAATATTTTCAGTGGAGAAATAAATGGTTTTCTAAAGTTCATTAAGATGAACAGGAAAAAGACGAGTGCCATCATGTGGCACCAAAGTATGTAAAATTTGTGTTTCTTTTCTCTAAGCGCGTAGCATTATTAAATGCATACACATAGTAGAAAAATCTTATAATTAAAAAAATCTGTATCTGCCAGAAGTCCCTTGAACTTACAAAGTCTATCAAATTTCAGAAGCATCAGCCCCCAATTAATTCAGTGTAACTCTCTTGAAACAATGCTATGTTAAAGATAAAGAGACATGACTGAGAATTTCTGATGCATCATTACTTAATGAAAAATATTGATAGCTCATGAAAATTATGTAAATTAGGAACGAGAAATGAAATTGATGATTGGAAGGAATAAAACCAACTGTGTGGGGACAATTTGAATGGAGGAGGAGTAGCCCATACTCAAAGAGAAACTGCTTTACTGGACAGCTGCGCATCACTGGAAAAAAATAACAACTACTCAAGTGCATCATAAGTCCATGCCCACAAATCATAAGGAGATGCTGCATGAGAGAAAACTCCATGGTTCTGATGGGAGATGTCAATCAAGGGTGATGCCTCAAAATCACTTTACTGAACATGAATGCAGAAAATACCATACAGAGGAAAACAAAATGTACCAAGTTCTTGTCATTTATTATATCCCAAGACCCCTCAAACCTGAAGGAGGAGGTGCCTCCTGTTTAACAACAAGTAATGAGGAAGGTTACAGGGCCAAATTTGTCTCTTTGCAGGACTAGGATGTGCCTCACTAGAAAAAAAAACTCATTTCCATCAGTGCTGCCCACACAGTAATAGCTAGTTTAAATATAGTTATTAACCTCATAAAATCTACCAAAATTGGAATTGTTTTGTTTAATGACCAGCCATTTCTTAACAGCTGATGACACCCACTGTGTCTTGTATCGTATTTTTTACTAAAAAAAAAAATTAAGGGAAAAACATCTCTTCAAAATTCCACAACTTGGCCTTGTTTATGTTCATCTTCAATCAGCTCCATCGGTCCCCCATGCAGGTGCACAGCAACAGCAGACCCTGACACTGTGGCCATTGGGAATTTCCTTTGTTTTCTCCCAAATTTGTCATTGTCCTCTGCATCTCCAGTACCAGACCCACAGTCACAGTCCTGCAAATGCCCTAATTAGAGAAATGCATTAAGCTGAAAACACAGTGGTGCTTCCATGGCACTGGAGATGGATGCTCTGGAAACACAGACTCAGAGCACTCACTTCAGTGCCAGCAGGAATCCAGAGTGTTACCTGCAGGCTAAACTGGGACTGAACCTCCAGTTGCTTTTGTAGGTAACATGTGGCACTTTCAAGCAACATTACTCCATATAAACATAAGAAATAGAGATTTACAGTTTCTACTTCTCCTTCCGCCTCTCACAGAACTACTTTAAATAAGCCTCCCTGTTGCAGCGGGCAGAGGTGGTAAGGCACCGCAACCTTCCGAAAGTGTCTCCAGCTGAGGAAGCCGCTCGGCGGTGCCAACACACATGCACGTTCAACACATACACCAGACAGCTACAGGAGTAAATTGACAGTACAGAGGCGGGAAGGGTCTTCGTACGGCCTTCCACGAGGAGGTTTATTGCAGCCACACACATGAACAGGTCCAAGGACGAAGACCAGGAATGAGGGAGTGTCCAGGGTTTTATACGGCGTAGGTAGGGGCGGAGAGAGAGAGCATCAGGGCCATTGATCTGAGGGCGCGAGGGCGGTACACAGGCAGGGCTAAGGTATAGGAGCCAATAGGGAAATGGCAGGGGAGTGGCTGAGTGTAGGGGCCAATGGGGGAGGAGGGAAGGGAGAACATTCTGGATCAGGGACATATAGGGTAGAAAGGGGCAGGAGGGCCAACGGGCCAACCAGGGAGACAGAAGCAGGGTACATTAACATAATGAACAGGGTATCCTGGGGGAAGCCTTTTTGATCTCTCTATCCTGGGGGCATTTCTCAGGGCCCGTCCCTCCAGGGGACTGCATCGGCCTCTTGCTTAGCAGGCCCCCCAGCCTCCACACCTCCTCAGCTTCCCTCTACTTCATTTTGGGAGGCTGAGAAATATTGGATGTGAAGTATTACAGAAATGCACTGTATTCCCACTCTATCACCAGCTTCAAAATATTTCAGCATAAAGTGCTATCTTTTCCCTGAAGATTTTTATCCAAAGAGACAACAATCAAGAAGCAGTGTTGACTAGGTGCCTTTCTAGACACAAAAAGCCCGAGTCAATTATGTGCATAACTATGAGCAATTCTAACTTTGAACAGACTTCAAATGAGAAAATATAGTGTTGAATTTACACCAAGTTAAAAAAAAAAACCACATCTCAAATTTATTTTCTTTCTTTTTTTCATCCACTGCTCCAGATCAGGCTTTGTATTTGTACTGTACCCCCTCCTGTGACAAGAAACTGCAGCATAATTACCCCTTTTCAGGGGTAATCACAGGCTTTATCTTAAAACCAGATAAGATTTCTGCCTTCCACAACTCCAATAGGAAAGTTGTTTCCAAACCTCATCACATCAACTATTACAAATACCTTTCTTCTTTCAAATTTGTCTATAAACAGTGACATGGATAGATATGTGATTCTTTGCACCATCATTGTCCTTCTGTTTGGATACCACATTTATTTACTCTTCTGAGAGGGTTTTACTACAGGGTGCCCAGGACAGCACCAGCCCATTTCAATCTCAAGATACCAGCGCTTCTCTGCAGCCCTTTATGTTCATTATCCATTATCAAGTTCCATTTCCTTGCCCAAATTCCCAACATTAATAACATGGATATTGACAGATAATCACTCTTCCCTCACCTTAGCCAGGAATTGGAAGCAAGGCATTGTGTGTGAACATTAAATAGGTATAGATTATGAAGGAAAAGTCTTCAACACTAATAAATGGACAATGATTCATGAATCAGTTTGTTGGACAGATGACAATTAATTAATTTTAATTGCAAGAAACAAGGAAAAGTGTTAATTGAAAATACTAGCATATTGTTCACCTGTTTATTTTTATGGTCTATTTTTCCATTATCCAAAAGGAAATGGATAGACTTCACTCAGAGCTTCCAATTTATACATGTTAATGTTATTAGTATATACAGATTACTGAAAATCTTCAGGTTTTACTTGTTTGGCCATGTGGATTCCCAGACCACAGCATAAGCTCTGAGTCCTGGCTCACAAAAATTTTGTTGTTGTTTGCAATATTCAAGTCTACTGTATGTGAAAACAGTGTATGAAAACAAATTAGCCCAATTTCCATGTGTGTGAAAACACATTTCTAGAACTTTAAGTCATATTGCACTCGATAGAGTGTCTCAGGCATAAAGTAGCTTTTATTTGTAAGACTTATTTAAAAGCACAAGCCTTTCACTAGATTTTCCTAAATGCATTTTCACCTGTCTTCTCTGTAGCATTCTGAAACGCAGATTTGACTTCATCTGTGCCATGCAGAACTCAGACGCTGCTGTGAACATTTTCAATGGGAGTTTGTAGAAAGAACAAACAACAAACAGCTTCTGCTAACAAAGGATGCTGCTATTTCACAACATAAGCCTCGTGGAGCCAGAGACTGAAGACAGAGCAGCACTTTGACCAGAGGTGGAAGACAATTGTAGTGATAAAATGAATGACATTATTTAGCTGTTTCACCCACCTGTATTTACACAGGTTCTCAAAATGCCCAGCTGCCCTGCCCTTTTCCAAGGCTCTATCACTTGTTACACCCCAGTGGTTTCAAAACCCTAACTTTTTGTTCCTGTCATATTCACTATTTTATAATCTTCAAAAGAAATAGGAAAGGAACTCTGAACTAACCTATAAAATATTATTTACTCAATAGGTGGATGGTTTCTTTCAAGCAGTCACTGCCATAGCTAGAAATAGAAATGATAAAGTACAAGAAACCTTCACACAACTCTTTGAAAAATGCTGAGTTTCTGTGAACAATAACTACCTTCAATATCACTTTTCTTATTCCATAAAAACTTTTATTACCTTTTTTTCTTCCCTAAGAAGATGGGCGAGCGCATGTGCGAGTGCCACTGTGACCAGTACAAGAACATGGTGTGGAGTCTGTACATTCAATTTCTGACTTCAACAAATAAAGCCAACAAATGACATGGGAAGCGGGTAAGAAAAAAGTTGAAAGAATGAAATCCCAATCTTAGAGGGAATGTGCTTGCACATAAGAGGAAAGATTTCAAAGGAGATTTTCCCATCCATACAAATATTTACTTGGTACTTACAGGAAAAAAGCCCAAACCAAAAACAAACAAACAACCACAAACAAACAAAAAAGGGGGGGAAAAAAGGAAAATTATGTTATCTGAACAGTATGTTCCTGTGGGGTTTTGTCTGGAGCACAGGGGGTACAGGCAGTATCTGCAGACAGACTGCCAATAAAAAGCACAAGTGAGTGACTCTTGTTTTACACCACATCCCCTCCACTCTCTGCCTGCCCATGCAGGTCCCTCCAGAAGAGCTCAACACCTTCATTCCTAACTGCAAAACACCAATACTCATAGATGGAAGGTCCTATCAGAGCAAAATTGCTTTATTAGTAAGAAATTAGAAGTTAAACACTTGCCAGGTCACAGGATTTAGATGAGGAACATGAAGTTGTTTTATTAAACTAATTTCTTCATTGAGTGCAGATTATTTGGAATTGTGCTCTTACAGTTTTATCTTTGAGAAGTAAAAAATATGATTGCAATTGGCTAAGGCAGGTTTACTTTCCTGGAGTTCTTCGGAATGGCTATCTTGCATGATTGAACAGAGCTTTGTTCAATTCTCAAAGCAATTTACTAGGATTGAGAACAAAACGTTTGGTAGAGCAAGTTGTTCAGTCCTGGATGATTACTTCTTATGCCAAAACAATTACAATAAAGGGAAAATGGGTTATGTTCCTGTAAAAATATGACTCTTTCCAAGTAGCAGCAGAGAAACACATGGATACACAATCCCAGCCCACTAAAGAAAACAGAGTCAGTCCATATTTTGCCAAAAAGCGCCTAATTAAAACTCACTGCTTCTTTATTTTTAATAATTTCAAAAGAGCTATATAAAGTAGGATATATCCCCCCCAGTAATCAGAAATGTGCTTTTTCCCATTCTGTGTTATTAGTTCCAGTTCCATGCAGGTTGGAAGTCGCTGGTGCAATGCTGAACCAAACACAAGCAGAGCAAGGGTATTGCCTGGGACCGAACCTCAGATTATTGGATCAAAGAAAATGAAAAGCCATTGCTTTGCTCTTCACTTGTTCCACTGACAAAGGACTTCTCTCAGCTCTGCAAATAGGAACTTTTAATTGAAAAGCTTTGGGCTGTGTTCCTCATACCACTGCATACCATTTACACTCTGGAACTGCAAGTGGGGAAAGGGAAGGAAAGCAGCCTCAATTTTCAGAAGTTTCTGCAACTGTAAGTGAAGCCTATTTGGAAAATTGAGACCTCATCAGCTTTTGTCTGAGGAGGGAAAGCAGAGGACAAATTCATTTCAAATCTGTGATAAGGTTATTGAATAAAATGAATTACAATAAAAATCATTTCGCAGCCAGAGAAAATGTAAAGAGAGACACAGAGCTTTGAACTCCCAAGCTCTTCATTCAGGCAGTCAAATAGTCAGCAGAGTTTTAACCTTTACATAAATAGCTTGCTTTCAAACATTTACTAAGCCAACAGCACATCATTCAGATGTGATCAAGCCACATCACCAACACCTAAATCCTGTTCTGCATCACAGTTCATACAACTCCTGAATCCCACAGACCCCTACATTTCCCTAACACTTGGGACAACACAGGGAAAGCGAAACTTGAAAAGACAGCCTGTGACGACCATGGATTTATAAGGATCAAGGAGAATTAGAGCCGTGCCAACATACGGGTCTGTCACTGAATCCCAGCAATTTATTCCAAGGTTCCCAAGTGTTTGCTAAGAGCAGGTCCCTTCAGTGGAAGGCATTTGTACCTGGCAGCAGGATGGCAAACAAGCTTGGGGAGGGATACAAGGTTTCTTCCCCCTTTCACAAAGTTCTTCTGCATGACAGAGCTTGAATCATCCCCACCTGCAGCTTCACCCCGAACTGCCTCATCCCAAACCACTGACAGAGCATTGGCTGCTCTCAAGGCTTCATAAAAATAGTAAGCGTTTGCAAAAATCACTTTTCCGAAAGACAAAGGGCCACATTCCTTCACAGTCCACAGATGTAAATGACAACAAAGTAGAAGAGAAAATACAACAAAGGACCAAGAAAAAAAGAAAGAAAAGGAGCAAAATCTGAGGATAAATGGATATTTTAACATCTGTGTTCCTCTCTCATTTACATCTCTGGGCAAAGACAGCCAGCACTGCAGCTAATTAGCGCTAAATCTGGTAGGCAATTTTTGGATGATGAGCATACCTGTCCATAAAGAACAAAATGAGACCAACAGCTTAGTTTGTAGACTGGAACCAGCAGCCATCAGGTGACTATGTTGTGTCCATGAACTAGAAACTGTCTCAGTGAACTAAAAATATTTGGAGTCCATGCCTTGCCTTACCTCCTGAGCCAGTTTTGAACTACCTGCCTACCTTGGTGTGTCCAGCCCAGCAATAAACTTGCACTTTGAAAATAAGAAAAAATTGCAGATCAGTGCTTTTAGCAACATTCTAGATTTACAGTGGGTTTTTCTCTCTCTCTCCAATAGATAGATCTTTTATATAAATTAACTAGGTACAGTTGAAGTGCTGCTGGTTGAATATTAAAGCATCTGCTTTTGCTGCCCATTTGTACTGAGCAGCACGTAGAAATGCCAGGTTGCTGCAGATTTTATGCCAGCCGTGTACAAAAACAATTACTTGCAAATGAAGCTGACATCATCTGCCCTCCTGTACTGGAGCCATTCATCAGATGTCTTACCTCTGCCAAGTATCACTTGCTTCTCTCTGAATTAATCTGCTGGGTCATGAAACCTGCTTATTTTAAGTTTTTAGAAGATTGTTACAGTTTTTTAACCCTCTTTCATACTCTTCAAGTGACTCTAGCATCTAACTCATGGCTAAATAGCAGAATAGATTAACTTACCACCTCAGAATGAAAAACAAAGTTGAGGAAAATGGATTTACTTTTACAAAAATATAACCTTGCAAACCTTTTTGGGGCAGACAACTTGTTTACACTTTGTGCTTGCCTACAGCAAAAGGGTTCTGGTCCAGGGCTGGACTTGCAGATGCCCCCTTAAATACACAGTAAAATTACACAGGGGAAAGGAATTCAGAGGAGAAGCTGAAAATGCATTTTTTTCTCTGTGCATACAAACAAGATAAGCCCCAGGAGAGGATGAAATCCAGCCATGGAACCAGTCCTTGAACAGGCTCCTTTCCCCAGCTTCCCCGACTGGCTCAGCTGAGATCTCCCACCCCTTTCTGGAAGGATCCATGACTCCTGCCCTCCCACCTATGTCACCGTGACAAAATCAAATGTTGCTTAAACACTGGAGAAATCTGGAGACAGCCCTTGACTTGCGTGCCTTGGACTACTTTTAGAATTTTCTTTAAAATTCCAAGTTTTGTGCCATCACCAAACTGGTGCCAAGGGACATCACAGTGGTGTGTTTAGGGGAAGAGACTGTTCAATCTTTCCCCCTTTCCAAGCAGCAGCACATGAGGTTATTAAAGACTTACTACCTCTAGCTCTAGTTCCAGGTTACAATTAACATCCTGAGCCATAGGAGCTTTTCAAAAGCTATAAATTTTACCTGGGGTGCAAAAACCTACTCCTTGCTTTATCCCATTTGGCCTAGTTATATTAGAAAGGAAGAAGTGAGGTTGGAAAGTAACAATGTAGGGGGGAAAAAAATAGAATTTATCATGCTGAAAAGACTTTAGCCCTGCAAATGAGGTTTTTGCAGCATTTCTCAGAATCAGGAATGGCAGAGGCAGCACCCCTGGTTAGGGCTGCTGGACCAGGAAGTCTCAACAGCCCAATCCCACAGGCACTGCAGACAAGAACAAAATTCTCTCACATCTAATAACTACTTCCCCCGCCACACACACACTTTTTTTTAAAAAATCCATGCTTTCATTCAGTTGGATAAAGATTTACTAGAATGAGAATCTTTCTGCCTGAGCAGGGACATGGGAAAGGGGGAAAAAAAAATGCCCCATATCAGAGCTGTGTGTTTTTACATAGTATTAGACAAGGAGAACATACAAAGTATTTAAATTTTTATTTGAACCTTAAAGAACATCTTGTTCTCTGGAGTAGCAGAGTCCAGCACAGAGAACACTTACCCACACCAACTACTCTGCATATGGTTCTTCTGAGTAAGAGCACCAGAAGGCTCTTAACATCTTGATGTCTTTTTTTTTTAGCTGAAATTTTCCCAGCTATTTGCACATAAAACCACTACACTCCTTTGCAGAGCTAAGACAAGCTTTCTTCTGACAAAGTAAGAGGCCTTTTTTTGTGCTTACAAACCATCCATTGCTCTTTTAGCTTTCGAGGAACCACATCAGCAAAAATATTGCCAGAAAGAATTGCACCCAGGTGCAGTTCCAAACACCACAGCTCAAAGCACACTGTGGATGCACCAGAGATAAAACCAGGCTACAGGACCTCCAGGATAACTGGCTGCATGCAGAATGACCAAATTCAACAATTGTAGCAGCATAAAAATCCCTGACACAAATGAACTCAGAGCATAACTAATTTGGAAACTGATTTCAGGGGGTTTTAACATTAAATGTTGGGGGCCCATGGATTTCCTAGTCACAGCAACACGTTCTTTTGGATTTTTTTTTCTGCTTTTGTGAGCACAGATTAATGATGAGCAATCAAGGGTTTTGTCAGATACTGTGGAAAGTGACTCAGGGCAGAGAGGAGGCGGCACAGAAGCTCAGCAGCTGCTCCCTCCTCTGTCAACTGGCAGCCCACCATGTCCTGGGGAATCAAAACCGCAAGTGAGGAACGAGGAATTAAGGAAAACACCACAAAACTGGTAGGCAGGCTCCTATCCTGGCAGTAACTCCTTTAGGTGTGGAACCCTACAACTTTCTTGTTACAAATCTGTGGATGCAAACAGAGCTCTCATGAAAGGGATCCTGCCTCAGTCCATCCCTGTGGTAACAGCAAAAATACTGTACTCCAGAGAGTTCACCATGTTTAGATTAACTCTTCCATCCTTAAGACATTAAAGAAAGCCCTTTAAATACCCTTGGGGAATACCCTTCTCCAGAACTCAGTTATTATCAGAATGCCAAAACTAGAACTTCTAGAGAGACAGCCAGTCAGAGCCCTTACCTGGAACTTCAGCTCTGAGCTGCACCAAAGCAGATCATCAGCATCACATACCCAAACCAACAAGCAGAGATTTGACCTCTGGGAAAAAGATTATAGTATAGGGAAACTCTTACCTACCTTCCCAAATTCAGCCATGCCTTGACCTTGGGTGAATATAGAGCCTCTGGCCCTAGTTTGAGCCTGCTCACAGGGAGCTTTCTTCCGCAGAGCTGAGCTGAGCTGAGCTGAGCTGCCCTGCCCTGCCCTGCCCTGCCCCGCCCCGCCCCACCCCTCCTCCCACAGTTGTGTGCAAATAACCTGGGTACTGCCTGCCTTAACCACTTCCACTGGTCTTGCTCCAGCGCAAATTCATCTGTGTGGCCATTTCTAAAATCCCTTGGATAGCCACAGCTCTTAGGACAAGTAAGAGTGTTTTTGCCTGGCATGGTGAAAAATTTGGTGCTCTAATTAATATATAGTCTGAAATGGAGAGATGTACCTGCTGCTTCTGAATTCTGTGGGAAAAAGACCCAGCTTCATGATTTTGATGATTTTTCCTATTTTTTTTGAAAGGGCTTGCTGACTCAAGGCTTCATTTGCAAGGCTTGGAGGTGAATAATTGATATTATGTAGGTCTTAAGTGTTTAAGCCCATGAATACCCCAGACAGTGAGTGCAGGAATAGAAGGAATGAAGCCCAGGCCCTCTGTAACCACATGTGATTCAAATTTCTCCTACTCACTCCAGCCAGAGCACAGGTGTTAAGCATCTCAAAAATCAAGGGTTTCTGCAGTCTGGGACTATGACCCCATAAACTTTCATCCAATCAGAAATACCTGACATACCCAGCTGATACATTTTTTTGGGTAAAATCTTCAGAATAAGGTACAAATACTTATGAAATGCACAGCTCCTTGAGATACTTTTAAAACTCCCCTGCATCCATTAAATTAAGTGACATATAAATAAACATACACATCTGAGTTCTTTAGAGTGATCTCACTTCTACTATATGTGTGCAAGCATATGCTCTGGCAATTAATGATGCTTGTAAGTGCTGTGATACCACTCTGGGCAGGGACTAGCACTTGATATTGATGAAGTCTTAAGTAATTTTCCCTAATGAAGTTAATGAAGTATATGCTACTAGCTGGAGTATATAAATCTCTTCCCCTTAATCACAATATATATATAAATTCATTACCATAAAAATTTACTAAGCTCAATTTTTGCACATTTTCTTCTCTAGGCCTCCTTACTAGGCTGATCTGTGGAGGTGGCATGGCCATTCATAAAGCAAATTGTGTCTGCAAGTGAGATTATCACGTGCTTCACAGAAACATGTGCTCTGTGTCCTTGAGAGCAAAGGATCATTTGGTATTGGAAGTGCAGGAAAACTATGAAGGAAGTAAAGTAATGAAGCAATGACATGCTCATTAGGAACATAATCTAACTGGAGAGTAGCCCCATTAAACCACTGGTTAACTTTGCACAGGTTTAAGGCTGTTACGAGTGGTAACAGCAATTACGTGCCTCATATTTTAAGACTGAGGGAGTTGGCTGAGCTAGAGACTTCCTGCAGCCTTCTGTGAGTCTGCCTGAAAGCACAGAAGAGGTTCCCAGAGGATAGACTGGGGGAAAGGCAGAGAAACCTTATGAATTTGGGGATTCCTTAAAGCATCAGCCTGGAGCAGCCACGGGCCATGCTGCTTTTACTGAAACGGATGCCGGACACACACCCAGGACCACCCCAGATCTGTGGGACCAGCTGTCTCTAGTTGTTACAGTTATATACGGAATATATAACTGAAATACTGATGCCCAGAGACACTCTGCCTGACAATCTTGCTATCTAAAAGCAGTAGAAGAAAAATGAGGTTTCCCCTCACCTTGAGCATCTTCCCCACATTGAACTGCAGCCTTGAGGTGCATCACTGGCGGAGCATTAACCTTCTCCTTGTCCACAGCCCTTTGCCAGTACTTCTGCAGCCTCCTTGCATATAAAAGCATCCAAATAACATCCCCTTGCCTCTGTCCAGGATGAAAGAAGCTGTTTCATGGCAGGAGCAGCGCTGTGTGTCCTTGTGAGGAGTGTCTGGCTGGGTTGCCAGGAGCCCTGCCTGTGTTGGGGAAGAGGGTCTGGGCAGGGGTTCCCCTTCCTGCAGAGCCCTCCAGCAGAAACATGTTAATTACTGCACTTAAAAGTTAGTAAAACCTTCCAGAGCTGGGAAAGGGGGATAGCACAGGCCTGACCTGTTCATTAATTTGTCATATGTGCTTCACATGAATTTGTTCCTGGTGATGTTTTGCATAAGCACACACAGGTTTCTGAGCTGAAAACATGCTGGAAAATGTTGGGTTTACTCTATGCAAGTAAAATACCAAATCAGCTACACCAGCTTCAGAGCTTCACATCCTTTCAGAGCTCAAACACCCACTCATTTATTATTCTATTTGGAAAATCTTGCATGGTACTCAGACTTTCTCCCTCTGGGGGAAATCAGCATATAGCAAAGGCAGGAGTAGAGCAGTAAACGCATTCAAGTGAAGTCCTGTTCCACTGGTTTAATTGCTCTGAGGTGAAGACATAATTTGCTGGAGGATCTATTTGCTGGAGGATATGTTCAAACAAATCATTGAGTCACTATGGCTAATTTTAAGTGCAAGTTCCAGAGGTATCATTCAGCTTCTTTCTCGATAGAGGTAGGAGAGTATGGAACACACTGCACAGCTCTGTGTGAATTGTAATGAAACACTTGTTTACTACCACATCCCAAATTTGGAGAAGCAATATAGCATTAATTAATTATTTTAGCAATAGGTCCAATGCTGGCTGCATGCTATTGAACACTTTTTCTTCAAATTATCATTTGAGTCTTGCCGCCTGCAGAAATCATTGCAGATGAAAATTCTTTTAGACAGTTTCTTCTAGACTTTTTTGCCAGCTGCTGGGTGATCTTTCTACTCCTGTGTATGTCACAGCCTCTAATTATCAGACCTACCCCTCAGATCACTGGAATTCACTTTATTGACAGGGAACCAGACAGCTAATATAAAAGATAGTCTCCTTCAGGCTTTGTGTACAAATCTGCTGCTCAGAGATTTGGGAGAAGTTTCTTCCATCTCTCAAAGGCGCTATTTAATGCATCTCATATAGAGTGAAGATAGATGCTTACAAAGTGTTTAGGACCTTAGAAAAAACTTAGTTAAAAGCAGCTCTAGCGTTATTAGACAGGCAGAGAGCAGGATATTTATTTAGTTTAAAACAAAAGTAGTTATTTCTACATGGCCCTTTTAAAATTTTAGACAATTTTATTGCATTTATTTTTCCCACAGGACTCTCCCCCTCGTTCCTGGATTGCAATTTCATCTGTATCCACAAAGAACCTATGAATTGTTGTTCAACAGTAAATTTTCTGCTACAAACTGAACTCTCCTAAGATGAGCATCTTTGCAGAAACCTGCCAGAGCTGACAGATTAGTACGAAATACCAATACAGATGTCAGTTCCCACAGAACCAGTATTCTTCACAAAAATCTCATCAGCAGAGTCACTTTTAAGTATCTGGGGAAGAAGAACAGATTGGAGAATCAATGAAATAACTTCAGTATCATTCAAGAATTGCAAATCAGTAGAGAAGGAAATAGCAGGCGTGCATGCAAGAGCAGAACAAGGGACAGCCTTCAGAGAGACAAGCTAATATAGTGTTTTTTTTAAAAAAAGTGACAGGAAATCAAGAAAATAAGCTGAAATTCCCATTTCTGACTCATCTCAGGTAATTCATTTCACCTCTCAGATGAGCCTAGTATTACTTACTAAGTAATATAATTAAATTACATCCTTGCCTTAACAAAGCCCTTCTGGAGCCCCACACTGAAGGGGCTGCAGGTACACATGATAATCCAACAACACAGGAACATTTTAACTTTGCCCTGCTGGGCTCCAGGACACAGACAGGAGTTAGGTACAGCCTTCACCTCAAGACTATCAAGTGGACATTGCACCTGCAGTAAGTACAAATGGCCGTTGCATTAATGGACTTTACAAAAGGATGAGTTTTAAACAAAACACTGGTTTCTTTTCAAATCATGGCCACCTGCACCTTTGTTTGTCTGTGCCTATCCTGACTTTTATGTAAACACCTTGAGGAATGTGAGCAGCACAGATTCAGCTTCACAACCTCCGAGGGGAGAAGTGTGAAGCTGCAGCATTTTTTCAAAAGCTAGAAGAAAGTAAAATACATAATCCCCATCCTACAACAGTTTTATTTATAGTCCTGAATTTCAAACAGGTTTTCAAATCTCCAAGAGCTTAGACTAACCGCAAAGTTACATATGTCTGTTTGGGAAGTTTAATTGTAAAATTAAAAAATTTTCATTGACCCTATTACAATCTCTGCATTGCTGAATTCCTCAGTATCTTTAGAGTAAGCCATTTGCTACCAGGGCTGATGTCACACATCACTTAAACCAGGAATAAGAGTCACAAACAAAGATTTTTCCATTCAGCTGGAAACAGCATTCAATCTTGGCTTTTTCTGTAAGTGAAACCTGCTCACTTGAGGGATCCCAAGTACAGCCTCTATTCTTTCCCACAATTATGCTTGAGTAAGTAATTTCATCCAGTTATAACAGGCCAAGACAAATTTGGGGATAGAAAATCAGCATGGTTCTGTCAATGTTCCCATTTTTTTTTTCAAGATAGATAACTTCATTGGAGATTTGCTTAAATTTTGTCAAGTACCTGTCCATAATACTCAAACTTTTACAGTAATTAATGTTAATTGGCACATAGCACTTCACTCTATAGCTTCATCTCAGTGTGGTGTAGAACACAGCTGAAATTCTCCAGCACAACATGGGCTGAGAACTGACAGCCCATGAATTCCACTGTAGTTATTATAAACTGCTTGGGGGCCTGGCTCCACCAGACAAATTTATGCAGATGAAAGACTAGTTTGCATTAATATAGACATAAATATTTTTATGAGCAATAATGGCGGTTCCATACAAAATTAACTCCCAGGAATTTGTCTCATATTCATGGATCCTGTGTCATTTTGCTGTGGCACGTACCCGACCACTTCTTGGGTGTCCTCAATTAAATGTAACCTTGAATTTCCTATTATCAAAGACCTTCCCGTTCATTTTCAAATTGCAATCACTTCATCTCACAGTGTAGTAATCTTCCCTCTAGCCTTCCCTTGTTGAACTGAAGCATTGTGCAGCCAGGACAGCGTGGTAACAACCATCCCACGGGTTAAGAGATACTTGTATTTTGTTATGAATTACGCTCAGCAGCACAAATTCAATATTCTGCAGAAGTCACACAAGGAATCTGTGCACAGGGGGCATATTTTTTATTTCTACAATCCAGTTCATATTTTGCAATTTGTGAAGAAACTGCTTCTTCTACAAATTGAGCTGGGTTTCTCCAGAATTTAGTCCCTGTGTGCAGAAAAAGGTAGTTTGTGTGGTATCCCAGCCTGCTGGACCATACACAGCCATGGCTGTGACTGCTGTCATGTGGAACACGTTTGTATAAATGAACGACAACATTCTCCAAGGAAGGAAAATGCAGCCACAGAGTACGGTGAGAGTCAGAACAAGATCTTGCTGCTGCAGTGTGTTCATTAGAGAAGCTACAGGGGAAGAAAACCCCAAAACACGGCATAATTAATTAATTGTTAATGCAATTCCTCCCAGTATAGCAGGGCTAATAGTTTTTCAGCAAGTAACTGAAACAATCTCATTAACAGCAGGTTTCCGAGTTTTGGGTGACTATGCAAGTGTTTGAACAATTATTTTTGAATTGTAAATACTCAAAATACCTTATCTCTTCCATAACTTTGAAATATGCATTCAAAACTTAAAACAAAGATTATGAAGGAACAAAAACCCCTTGTGTTTAAACATGGGGTACAGACCCTTAGTTAAACACTACACTGCATCAGGATTTGCAGACAGAATTAACTCAGCCTTCATAAAATGGATGTGTCTTCAAAGATCCTCAGTAGAAGTTTCACTCCCCCTCAGTTTCCAGCCATGTACACCTGTTAAAAACATCTCACTGGGCTGAATTTCTTAAGTCAGTCCCAATTCAGTCAAAACTTACTGAAAATATAATAGAATGCAAAAAAAATCGATGATAAATACAGATCCCTGACCTTCTGGAAAGGCTAGAGGAGATCAACGGGGAAGAACTAAAGCCAAGGCTCCTGCATCACCTTTCCCACCTCCCCTCTGCTTCAACTCTTCCTCTGAGCTGTTTAAGCATAAGAAGACATTCAATACTGCACACACAAAATGATGTCTCCCATGGCAGGAAATCTTACGTGCAAAATACAACACTCTGAAGACTCAGATCTCTGGCACAATTTCAATCTCTGTTATGAAAACCGTATTTCAGCCACTTCCAAGTGCCTGATCAGCTTGTAAGATTTCATTCTTAAGGGTTAAGGGGTTTCAAAGCAATTTAATCAGATGTATAACTTGCATGGTTTTAATAACTGGAAGAAAATACACAGGAGCAGCTGCCTCTGTTAGTGCTCCAGAATAGGTTTGACTGTATTGCCATCTCACTGTGACACAACAGGCGATAAAAACGTCCAAGTACCCAAGAGATGCTTTGTTCCAGAAAAAAACAATCATTGTTTCATCGTTTCAACAGAGGAAATCCAAAAAAAGACAGCAGTGTGTCAGTAAGTGCTACTGCTGTTTGTCCAAAGGAAATGCAGCACAACCACAGCAAGATTCAGTGGGAGAATCAGTGCAGGTGTTTGGGCACATGAGAGACCCCCAGAGGGATTGGACAGACTGATTTCAGACACCCTCCAGAACAATTCTGCATTCTCCCAACAGATCTAACAAATTAGAGCATAAAAAAGGAATTTAGAGGATCACCAAAGGCCTTGCAACACTTTGAGAAGCATCCCTTGGCAGGAAACTAGCTCCTTTTCAAGGTGGGCCATGACTGTCACAGCCCATGGAGAGGTTCAGCACATCCACAGAGAGAACCTAATTTGCTGTCTGATCAGCAAGCAGTTGGAAAAAGCATGTAGCAGTTGAAACAGTTTCACATGGAAGAGATTTACAGAACCATAACTTGCCCAATAATTTTGAGAGCAGCAATCTTGGATATTGAATGAGACACGAGAGAAAAAAAAAAATCATTCAGTCCTTCAAGAATTTGCTAAATCTGCACCGCAAACACAGCTCCTGGACAGGTGCAGGGTCAAATAGCAAATTCCAGACAGACATAGTTGCAAACCCAATAATCTTCTAAATACCCAGTGTTACTCTAACATCTCGACAGGTTTTTTGTTCATGGAGGTTTCCTTTTCTAAGCACCAACCAGCCTAATTCTCTTTAGCTTGCAAAATTGGACAAGATCACAGCCTGGAGGGGAAAGGCTGCTGTGATAAATATTTCATGGGCTACATCAATAAAATTTATTTTGCCAAGGAGAATGGAAGGAGAGGAAACGTAGAGAAATAATTCATTAAAAGAACTTGAGCTTAGCAGTGCTAGGGAAAAAAGCCATGCTAGGAAAAAAGGAATTAAACACAAAGGTTTTAAATAGGTCACAAGCTTAAGTACTCTTAACGCATGGCAAACTGACAAAGAGCTGATCTTTTCAGAATGAGAGTTCTGTGAAGTGTATACTTAACAGTAATTCACCCCTTTCCAAATAAATATCCCCAGACACACAAGTAGCAGTTTCAGCTTCTTCCTATCATCCAACTTTTAAGACCTGCTCAGTACATGAAAGTGTCATTGCTCAAAACCTATTACAGAATATAACTGGTACCTTGAGGTTTCCTTTATTTCTCAGAGCAAAAGTCTTCCCTATTTTATATTGGATGGGGCAATAAGCTGTGTTTTCCAGAAGACAAAAATACAGGAGCAAGAATTAAGTTATTTAGTACAAAGCTTAAACTTTCCTGCAGTGCAGTTACTCAGCAGAGCTTAATATTTGCAGCTTGCATCGCATATTTTGCAAAAAATGTTTAACCTTTTCTTTCTTTCTGCCACTATTTGAAGCCACTCCAGTGGTACAAAAGTAAACACAACCTCAGTTTTATGACACTTTTTCCATTTACTCCCCTGCTCCATCCAATCTGGACCTCTTACAAGCAGAGGTCAGCAAGATGAGCAAGGAAAACCAGCAGAAATCTGTTGTGTTTAGGCAAACTAAACAAGTCCAGGACCCAGTAATTCCCAAATTCTAACCTCAGACCTGCAAGTGACTTGCTGTATAACTTTAAATCACTGGATTTGGGCATTTTGTTTTCAAATGGGTAAATTGGAGAAGCACATACTGTGCAAAGAGTGGAACAGTCTCAGGACATGTAGATTAAATAGCATTAAAACCCTTCACAGCCACTTCAGTGAGATTTGGTAACAGGCAAAATTTACCTTTTTAGAAATCTTTCATTTGAAATTATTTAATAATTTTATGGGTGAAGTCACACTACTAAATTTTACTTACTGATAAAATACAGAGATGATGAGAAAAGAAAATTACTTGCTAACCACAACCAGACCCTCTCCCATCAGCAGAGCTGTCTCAGGACAAACTGGTCAGTACCATCCAACAGCCAAATGCTTCCTAAGTGATGCTGAGCTGCCCTCTAGTGAAGTCAGAAACCACTTCCAGCACCTGGATTTCTGAAACTCAGGACTCAGTCCCAGAGAGATTTTAGCCAGATTTGTTTATAACGGAAGAAACCTACAGCAAGCATCTTAATACAGTGTGCTTATGATTTAATTTTACTCTTCCATCCTAGGGTCTTTAGTTTAGGTTTAGATTAAACACTGTACTCAATTTAACACCTCTAGAGCATACTCTGCTCTTTCCAAGATTTGTGAATTTAAATTCTCCTCTTACAATGAATCACTGGCAAAACCATTTCAAAGACCTATTGTATCTGAACATATGATATTTTATTTTTTAAAACAGCATGACAAGAATTCACCAATATGCTCCTATAGTCAAAATTTTTGACATGGTTATAGAATTACATTTTCCCATGTTCAGAGTACATCTTCTGGGATGCCACTTTCACTGAAGGCTTCATGACTTCAGTGCTGGTTACTGGAGCACCTTGACTGGTGCTGTTACTGCCCCAAAAGCTCCATTGTGGGAAGGGGTCAGACATGAGTCACAATTTATTCTCAAAGCAGGGTTTTACTGTAGCAGGTTCCTAATCAACCTTTTTTTCACGAATTTAAGCAGAACGAGGCAGCCACATCAGGAAGAGAGCAGAGGTGCATGATTTGGCAGATGAAGCATCAGCAGCAGCTCTACCCCTGGGGTAGTCCCTGCTGGGGGACCCTGATGGTATTACAGTTTCACCACTGATTTGAAAATCATGCGATACTCAGGATTCCTTTTTTCACAGAAAGTTAAGACTGGGGTCTTCCTTAAGAATTAAACTCATGTTAGATGCAGTTGTTTCTGTGACACAGGAGGCAGGAAAGCATAAATGGGGGTGGGTTTTTTCACCTCTTGCTTTAGGACACCTTGAAGCTAGAGCTGGGAAGTTGGGCTGAGCTGCAACACCAACATCAACAGGATCTCAGGGGAATGGGCTCCTCCAAGCAGCAAAATGCTGTTTCCAACCCAGCCTCAAGTGAATCAGGCTGATGGAAAAGCTCCTGCTAAATGCATGGAGCAGAGGTCAGTTTAAACAAAATTTCTGTTTCAGCACTGGAATATTTCATATGCTTATAACAGTTAAGACATTTAAGCACTTCCGGAAGACACCAGCTTGAGTGCCAAGCAATAAAATCTTACTTGTGAGCTTACATGAAGCATTGGAATAAGTTGAAACAAGTTGCCTGGAAACTTACCAGGTATATTTATTTAAAAAAAAAAAACAAAAAAATTTAAAAATATGTATGTCCTATTAGTATTTTGTAACTTCCATACAAAATAAAATAAAAAAGTTTTGATTTTGTCAGCATCCTTGTATCTGCAGGTTACAACACCTGGGGAAAGACCAGTAGAGAGAATTTTGTTAGTATTTTCCAAACACTGAGCCATGACAAAATTCTATGCAAGCTCAACATGCAGCAGTCAGAGCTGCTTCCAGTCTGAACAAGTTCAGCCTCCCCTCATTAACACAGTTTTTGTCAATCTACTGTATTACTGTCAAGGCTACAGGTTTTTCCAGTTTCCCAAGAAGACATTAAAGTGCACAATAAAATCCTATCTGCACACAAACTGTGCTTTGCACTTCAGCAATTCATGTAATGGTAATTTGAAATGATGCAGACTTGTGTAGGGTCACAAGACTCCAGAACAGGATCGAGCCAAGGACCTGCCAGTCTGCAGCTGTTTATCAACATTGCTGAGTTTGATTTAAATATAATCAGCTCAGTCCTGCTGACAGCAGTTTTTAGTTGAACTATCAACTTGCTGCATTATCAGAAAAGCTGAGAGACAAGGGTCTCCCAGCTGACAAGGCCAGTCCTATTCCAGCCCATGAGTGACACAGGCAGGACAGATCACACAGGGCTAAGAAATTCTTCCTGCCATCTGTAAAGAAGTGGAGGCAGCAAAATGAAAATTTTGAGGCTCCTCAAGCCAACACTGTGAACAGTTCTAGTGCTATTTTCACCTCAGTTACTGGTTCGTTTTCTCCTGTATCTTCTTTTAGAAGGATGAATAATGTTTCAGCCTAAAGAAAAAAAAATTGAGAGATTTAAAACTTCTCAGTAACTTGTTGAGGGGGCAACACAAAGAAACAACAGCTCTTCAGCAGTGTCACTGAGTGTCCTTAGCTAATCTGAAACATGGAGCTTCGAAACAAAGATAGCAAACATCCACTGCTAGAATTACTTAAATGCCATTATAATATGCAGTTCAAGTTCAAATAAAGGACAAATCACAAGATTTATTCACATTTAGGAATATTTCTATAAATTTTCCTTGTCAGTCTTGGTAAATCATGAAAATCTCATTTTAAAAATAAGCAGTTTTTCAAGCATCATGAAGTTGTGAGTTGAAAAAAAATAAATATTCCTGCTTAGAGTTAGCACGGCTCCTCACCCCTGACCACACCAGCAAGGGAGGAAAATAAAAAAGTATGGAAGCAGAGTGTATTTCATAATCAGACAATAAACAAGGGCTGTTCTCCAGCAGGGAAAGCCAACTCCACACTCCAATAACTCATCAGGTGAAATTCAGATCAGGAAGTTAAACCTTATCACTTACAGTCATCTGCCCCATCTTACAGACCATCTGGGATTAATGGACCTAACTTAGTACCTACCTAAATAACAAAGCTTTGCCTTTGTTATTTGCTACAGAGAAATATCCACTTCTGGGAGAGAAGTCCATAGATTGTGTAAGATAAATCTGTTTTCTTCTGAACACTGGGAAGTTTGAGAATACAGTGTATGAAGGAAGGTGCACCTATTGAGAAATAGGTCAGAATTTAAAATTAGGAAAAAACCACTAAAAATAAAATTAAAGTACAAATCTATAATTGAAGGTCAATGTTAAGTTCAAATGTTCAGTTATATTCCTACCCTACATGACTCTATATATAGAATTCTACTGGAGAAAAGGAGCAGGGAAAACACCATAGAACCAATTATTGCAATTCTCAGGCCTACAAATCCTCAGAATAATTCAACAGTTCCACCGTTGGCCAGAATTCTGATAAAGCTGGCAAAACCCCGCCCCCAGTAAGATGGTTACAGTTACCAGCTGCTGAAAACTCACATTTGTTGCTGAGTTATATTTACAGCACTGAAATAGAATCACAGACTGGTTGGGTTAGTGTTGCCCTGGTTTTTCTACTGTTCTGTGTTTTTACTTTTGTAGTAGAAGTTCTCATGCATTTTCTATAAACATAGCTCTTGTTTTTCTAACCGGCATAGAATATTTTCTGACCTTCTGTATTGTTGTTCATTCCTTACTCCAACGCAGAGAAAGATGATAGACTATGTTCCTATCCTGTAAAATTGCAGAGGTGTTAACCTCATCTACCAATGTGTGGTTGTTTTAAGAGCGGTATAAAAAGGTGAGAATAAAGGTGGGCAGGGTCCTTCGCTCTGCTCAGTGGTCCTGACCTGCTGTTTGAATCTGCGTGTTCGTGTCCAACACTGCGACAGGTTAGAAGCGACCTTGAAGTTTTCATCCAGTTCCAACCCCCTGCCATGGGCTGGGACACCTTTTATTAGACCAGGTTGCTCCAAGCCCTGTCCAACCTGGCCTTGAACACTTCCAGACATTTTAGAGGGCATTTTAAAAAGGTAAAAAGGTAAACTAAACTACAAAATGTTGTTTTCAGAGCAACTTTACTAAAGAAAATAAAATTATATTCTTGTAAATGCAGAGTGTCTTGGCCATATCCAGATCTGGTTGGTCCAGCACCTTTTGCAATATCTGTATCTGCTTCATATCAGTTTTATTACGTCACCAGCAGTATTTTTATCAAGATATAAAAGAAATATTGCAGTAAAGAAGCTGAACATACCAATTTGACAGCCTCATCAGTGTCACAGGAAGCCACTGCCAAAATCTCAGTGGTGGGATTGAAGGTCACACAGGTGGCAGAAGTAACAAGGTTCATTATGGCTTTAACTGGTTTAGGACGGTTTTCTTTGAGGCAGACATCAGTAGTGTATAAATTTACAACTCCAGAAGATGAACTAAAGAATAAAATGAACGAAGATCATACCAAAAAGTGACATTTCAGTACATATTGCCTTGTTATCTATAGCCACTACTCACCTGAAAATGTAATTTCCAATTATTTACTGGAGTTTGTAATAATATTTTGTTTGGAGCTTGATTTTCCTTTGGAGTTTGTAACAGCATTTAGTGGAGGGGTTTAGCTTTTTGCTGGTTTGGGTTTTCTTTTTACTTATATATTAAGAGACTCAACTGTGATGAGCCCATCTCTTACCAGCGTGAATTCAAAGCAAGGAGAGTTTGGTATCAAAATGTTCTGAAATAACTTCAAGCTTTTTATTGTGGGGTTTTTTTTATAACTGTAGCATAAGCTCACTTTAAAATCCTCTTCTGCAGTGAGCTAGGAAAATACATACTGTACTCCTGTATTTATTTGCTATTCTCATTTAAAAGAATCTAGACACTGGCTGAAACTGCATCCCAATAAATGTTTTTGGAGAAACAGTTTCAGCTTGTGGCTTTGAGTTGAGGCCCCTTTTGAAAGGCTAATGTTGCATTTCAGGAGACAAATTCAGAGTACAGGGAAGATAACTAGGAAATAGAGAAGACTCTGAATCAACATTCCTATTACATTATTTGTGATTTCAGTCAGTGTGATTTCAAAATTAACTGCTGAACCCATACATGGCAATACTAATACCAGTATCACTCTTATTGTTTTAAGGTGTACTATGGTATTTTAAATTTACACAGAAAAAAAGTAAATTATTATCATAAAATAGGGAATATTCATCTATTCATGTCTATTCTAAGCTTATTAAAACCAAACCATATTCCTACACTCTCACCAGCTACCCATAAGTTTACTGAGGAGCTTCAAAATGAGAGCAGAAGAAGCTGTCAAAGCTGTCAGTCACTTACCCACATGCCACATACTGGTTATTTTTTGAAACAGCTATGCACTTTCCTTCCAGCGAACCTTCATCTTCAAATTTGTGTAGACACTTTCTGCTTCTCACATCCCAAATGAAAACTTCACCTTCCTCTGGTTACAGAATGAAGGATATTAGAGAAACCACATACACACATCACTTTGTTGGTCTATTTTACTAAAATAAATTTAATTAGATGACAACTAGAAGCTCATTTACAACTATCAAACATAGGATATTTTAAAAAACCCCAACAATTAAAGGCATACTGTTATAGTTAACTCCATTCTCTAATGATTGATCACTTGGTTGTGTTTTTAGGTGAGATACCGGTGTGGATACCGAAATGCTGCTAGCAGACAAATTTTCCAGCTTCTTGCATTAATTATTTGAGAACCTTTCCTTTTTCACGCAAGGTATGAAAACAGTAAGATAGTTTATGTAAACAATATTCACATCTGGTGTTTTGCTAAGTTCTGTTTATGGTACACTGAGAAAATGTTTTACCGTGGATGTGATAAAACCTAAACCAATCACCCTAGGAGGTGTGTGAACATTGTCCAATCGCTTTATGGAACTAGACTATATAAAAATGATTGCAAAATTAATAAATAATTCATTCTTTCACTGGATTTGTGTGTTGCCACATCTCTCCATTCCTGGCTCAACAGCAACATACCGGCATAATTTTTTAAGTTATTTTTCTAAAACAGTAAGTGACTTCTAAGAACTCATGCAATTTAAAGGGAATTATGATTAGAGCTGTTGGAATACTCACTTGAATAGCTGTATATTTTACTGCTGTCTGGGGTGAAAGCAGAGGCAGTGCACCTTCCATTCACCTTCATAGTGCTGATCAGTTCTTTTGTCTGTAGGATGAAGAACAATGGTGACAGAGATTCTACCAAAAATCTACAGGAAAATTGTTTCCTGTCCCACAAAAATCTTAAGTTAGCTACCCTGACATTCAGAGAACAGCACCAACATTTTCAGCGCCTGTAGAGCAGAGCACAAGCTTCTGAGGCCAACTACAGCTGAATCAACAAACACTTGTTTGCTCCCTCACTGAAGGGCCTGAGTTATACAACAGAACTGAACTTTCTCCTTTAAAAGTATTTTTCCCTGTGAAAGTTTAAAACAAATCCAGCTGCCATCATACAGCATTTTAAAATTCAGCTGAAAGATTGCTGTATGCATTATGAATCAGTATTTGGCATGATTCATGAACAGGGTACAACAGCATGCACTAGCATGATTCCCAAAAAAGCAGTCCTGCATTTCTTCCATCCTCAGGTGCCTGTTCCCGTGCTGTTTCCATTCCTTTTGCCAGCACAGTTCTTGTGCAAGCAGCTGAAATACAACACTGACATACAACTTCTTACAGCTGAAAACCCCACGGAACTGCCCTGAGCTCCACCAGCCCCACAGAGCTGCAGAACAAAGTCTCAGAGAGCCCAAAATAATTCCCTAAAGCTGCAGCGGGCTGATTCAGCAGCACATTTTTGAGGGCTGCCACAGTATGTGTCATATCTTGGCTTCAGCTGAAAGTTAAGATTGCCTTGCAGATGAGATAAAAGCAGATTCAAAAGGGAAAAGGCGCCAAGGAAGCGAAGCTACACGAACCATGCAGAGAAAGTACCTTCATGGACAGCAAATGAAGGTAACCTGAAGTTCCAATTAGCAGCATAAATGATCCATCTGGAGAGAGTTCAAAGTTTCTGAGAAATTTTTCCTCCACACCTTTAAAAAGAAATTTGAAACTTGAAATTGGTGTAATTTATTCTTTGACCTCAACATTTATAGGTAGGATGAATATGACTAAGACCTGACTCCACTTCAGCTTTTCATTTCTGCAATATGCTGTCACAGTGAAGCTGAACTCAACCTTGCTCATGTGTGAATAATTAATAATATCCCAGACAAATTAAAACTCAAGGTACTTTAGTTCCTTGAAGACAAGTTAAAAATACAACCTCCAACTCACTGCACTTCCTTTTAAAGCAAATTCATGTGCCATCTCTATTTGGGACAGCTTCAACTGTGCCCAGACACTCAGAGCTGCAAAACATACCTCGTACTTTTGGGATAGGGATGATACTCCCAGCCATCATGTCATACACAAAGAACATGCTGTGGTGAGTACCAGTGGCTATAACTTGTTCTCCATCCACACTGAAATGAGCCTTATAAATTGGAAAACTCTCTAAATAGATGCTCTGTATTTTTGGGTTCCTTATACCGTCCACCTTCAAAAAAAAAAGTAACAAACCAGGTTGTCATATTGAGTAATATATCAAATACTTTAACAGAGAAAAATCGTATCAACTACCCAGCTGAGACTTAAGTAGCAAGACGTACACCACTGTGAAGCATTGAACTCTTCTCTCCTACAAATGACCTGGTTCTTAGCTCCTCATCTCATGTAACAGGCACTCCCTGCCTTTCTGATACACCTCACACCTCTTGCCCTTCCTCACCTTGTCCATGCTTTGTTCAAATCATCACTTTTGTTGTGCTTTTTCTAAATGGAAACATCTGCTTCAATTTGGGTTTTCTTGCAGCCCTCTGGGAATATCACATTCCACTTGTGTCTGACCATTTCACTGATACTGGGCCATGCTAAAAGTTCCTAAACAACATTAAGAGCTTTGGTTTTCAGAGGAGCAGGGCAGTGTCTCAGGATGAGCACCTTCCTGCTGCAGCACAGCATCTCCATCTCCAACATGATTTCACAGCAATTTTACAGTCTCAAAGCAAAGTGGCCAGCTCCCCCCACTACAGGCTCTCCAAACAACTTAGGAAAAAAACCTCATTAGTCCTCATCACTGCAAACCTTCAAACCAAACGTTTTTAAACACAAATCTTCAGCTAAAAACTCTGGTACAACTATGTTTGCCAGTACTCTGCATGTGCTTGGTGCGAAGTCACAGAGAGAAATTCCTTTCAAGACACCTTTAACCAAGGAATTTCCATTTTAATCACAGACATTACAACCAGTGCGCAGAGGAAGAGAGAAAACAAGGTCTACCACTCCAGGCTATTTCATGTACACTCAAAAAAAAGATTCTGTGTTAGTAACCATTTGCAGAGTACAGACTGAAGTTTTTCACCTGGAAGAGGGACACAGAGCGATCATGCCCAGCTGTCATCACCACTTGAGCTGAAGGATGAAACTGCACTGTCACCAGTTTTCCATTGGCAAAACGTTCCTGGTTTGCAGGAAGGCAGGTGCTCATCTACAACACAGATCAGACAGTTAAAAAAACCCCAACAATCACTTATGCTGAATAAAAAGCCAATTACTCTTTATGCTACAAGACCTCAAGCCCGGTGATGAAGTTTTGGGCGCATGAGGGGAGCAGAGCACACACAGCCAGTTCAGGGAGCTGCTCCATTGCAAACACAGGCTGAACTCACCAGCCTTTCTACTGGCTTTAAAACTGAGTGTAAAACCAGCTGCATTCTGACTCATCTGAGATAGCTGTAGGAGACAGTGTGAGAAATACTCATTTAAGGCTGTCTTCTTAAAAACAATTTTGGTAGCTTCCAGGTTGTGGGAGAATTCCATCCTCCCTCTGCAGAAATTAAAATCCTACTACAAGATGCTATTTAGAGCGCAGAAAATTCTTATGTCAAACAATCCACCTCAGTTTATTGTTTCGTGCTTTCACGTGAACTATTCAATTTTTTATCCTCTAGAGCTTCTAGTTCCAGAAACAAATTCACCGAATCACTAATTTTATACACAACCAGAGTCAAACTGCGCACATAAGTCCAACTGAAGTGGAAAGATAAGGTTTGTCTTTACCTTTAAAATCCCTCTTGGCAGAGACTCCGAGGTCGTTAAGAAATTGCCAGTCCTGCATAGCAGATCATCATCTTCATCACTGTCACCTCATTAAACCAAAGCACATGGAAACAGCTAATTGCACAAACATCCACAGCAAAATCAACACATTTTTCACTGAAGCAAATTAAATTAAAGCACATTGAAGGAATAAAGCTGACTTATCCAGCATATTATCACACTACTGAAACTGGGAAGACATCAAAAGTAATTATTTTCTAGCAAGCTGAACAGGGAATCACAGAAGCACTTATCAGAATAATATTGGACATATTTACTATCACTCGAAGTCCTTTTGGATTTCTTCCTGTTTTCTAGATCAGCCCAGGCAGGAACTCCTCCCATGGCTTGCTGAAACCTTGCAAGAAAAGGGGGAAAGAGAAAAAACACAACTTTCGTGAGACAGTAATTTCCTTCTATGAGTTAAGTACTTAGAAGAAGCACAGTCAGGATTTTGCACTATTACTTGCACTTAGAACACAATACCGGCTTTTAATTTTCTAAAAAAATTTTTAAGATTTCACTGTTTCTTGTATAACTCCCTAGAAGACAAATTAGTTTGTGCACTTTGACTAATACAAGTATTAAACAAATTAGTCTAGACAATGCTCATGCACATTTTATTTAAAAACACTGCAAATACTGCAGGAAGCACTGGCTTTAAAGAGGCCACATGAGCACAGTGGATAAAGAGGAAAGTGACTTTGAATGTCACATAAGTGTTATTTTAGCTCACAAAATTGTTGGGTTGGAAGGGAGATCAACCCTCTGGAGATCACCCAGTCCAACGCCCCCAACAAGGCAGGGTCAGCTGGAGCAGGTAAGGCAGGAACATGTCCAGGTGTGTTTGGAATGTCTCCAGAGGGAGACTCCACACCCTCCCTGGGCAGCTGTTCCAGTGCTATGTCACCCTCCATGGAAAGAAATTCTTCCTTATGTTGAGGTGGAACTTTTTGTGTTTTAGTTTATGGTCATTGCCCCTTGTCCTGTGCTGGGGACCAATGAAGAGAGTCTGACACCATCCTCCTGGCACCCACCAGGAGGTCAATGATCTCATCTCAATAAAGTCAGCCACAAAAACATTAGTGAAACTCACTGTTCCTCAAGTCTTTTCTTTAGTTTTTTCTTAGTAAGCGTTGTCTCGGCATCACTTTTCATGAAATCTTTCCTGTACTTATGGGTCATATCAACACTAGAGAGGAAAAGCACAGAGAACACAAAAATCGTTCAAACCAAGACCACTTACACTCACTCCCAAGTGTGATGCGTAATTCCCACCACCCAGCCTGAACTTAACCTTTCCTCGGCTTCATCATCCTCATCCACCCAGGCTGGCTTTTTGGGCAGTAAGTCACCTTTCGCTTTATTTTCCACCTCCGAATCGCTGGACTCTTCCTGGAGGCGTTTACCCTCTGCAGCAGTAACCTGTAAACAACCGAACGGGCCGTGTGAGCGGGGACACGGCTCGGAGCCGGAAGGGGGGTGGGGGTGGGGTGGGGGAGCGGGCGCGGCCGCAGCGAGCACCGACCCCCGACCGGGGCCGCCGCTGCTAGGTCGGGCAGGGCCCCGGGCTGGATGTGCCGTACCCGCCGGGGCCCAGCCA
>VZTE01001962.1:34297-71593 GCA_013397775.1 Eulacestoma nigropectus | reverse complement strand
TAGACACTTTCTTCGCCGCCTTCATTTTGGGCGCTTTCCCCGTTTTTGCTGCTCCCCCCTCGAACCCCACGACCGGACAGGACCGAACCTCGCACCATGCACCAGACCCGGAACCGGAACACATATGCCCGGTCACGTGATCCCCGCCTGGCCCCGCCCCCGCCCGCGAAAGGCTCGCGCCGCCGACCTGCCCCCGCCCCATGTAACCAAGCCCCGCCCCCGGCGGCTAGCCGTGGTCACGTGACTCTTTTCTTTGCCTCCTTTTCCCCCACCCCCCGCCCACCCCGAGTTCCATGTGACGCGGTCACGTCTGGGCCGCTCCATTGCGAGCCCCTGGAGGGGGAATCCGCCCTCCGTGAGGCAACACGCGCCTCTCATCAGCGGCTCATCGACCCCCTATCGGGACATCTCGCGCACACTGCCACTCGCTGGCGGACACGGCTGTTCTTATTCCCGCGGTGTCCGCCTTGGCGCAGAGCTCTCCTCCCCGGTAACGAATGATTTCGCCCAGAGTGGGAGGATATGGAGGTGGAGCCACCCCGCGCAGCCCGATCCCGCCGGGGGCGTGTCCGCGCCTGCGCAGCCGCGCGCTCGTGTTGTTGATGTCCCGGCGACCACGGTCGGTCCCGATCGGTTTGCGGCGCTCGGATCGGCTGAACTGCTCGGGCCGCCCCCGCCCCGCCGGGCTCGGCCCTGACCGCGGGCACCCTCTGCGCCCGAGCCCCCGGGGCGAGCGAGCAGAGGCAGCGGGCGGCTCCTGCCCATGAAGGCCTGATGGAAAACACAAAGGAGCTGGTGAGTACCGGAGCCCGTGGGAGGCGCGGCCGCGGTGGCCCCGCGGGACCCCCAGCGCCTGAGACGGAGAGCGGCGCGGGCTCAGCCGGGGCCGGGAGCTGAGCGACCCCCGGTGCTCCTGCGGGGGAAGGCGGCCCCGGAGTGTGTGGGAGGGAGCCAGGGACGCCCTCGAGTGTTGCGGGGGTGGCCCCGCGGGGTGCGGGGATTTGTGCCCGCCCGAGGCGGGGACTCCAGGCGCCGGCGCTCCCTGGGGCGCTGCTGATCGCGGAGGGTCCTGGGGAGCTGCGGGGGAATTTGGCCGGGGCACGTGGAGGCGGCACGGCGGGACCCCTTTGTTGCGCCCCGGCTGTGAAGGGGCGGGTTTTGTCCTTCCCCCTCTTTTCTCCTGTCTCGGAGAAAAGTTTCAGCTTCTCCTGGGCGCGCTCGGATCCGCTTCTCCCCCTGCTCCGCTGTAGTGCCGGGTTTCAGCAACTTCCTCCTGTAGTTCCAGCCTTTAAAGTTCAGTTTTCCAGCGTGCTCATGTTAAGCGCTGGAGAGTTTCCTTTAATATCAGCGCCTCAAGAGTTTTGGATTCTTTGCGGTCACTTCCCCCCTCCCCGTGCAATATTTATGAGTTCTGATATTGTGACTTTGTTCTCTTTGTAACGAGCAGTAAACTCGTGAAACCAGTTTCACTTTCAGGTTGTTGCTGGAAATGTTTGAAAGTGTAGCAATTTCTGCCCGTCGTGGCTTTAAAAATTTAAAGTCCTACTACAAAGCGTATACTGACTATGGTAAAAACTTCTGCGTGTGAAAAAGCAATTGATTTTAAAATGTGGCTGGTAACTGCTGTGATTTTTCACATCTAAACCCAGTCAAAACTGAAAGCTGCAGGGCAATCTCCTGCATTTTAAATTAAAATTATTTGGCAGGTTTGAGGACCCGCATTTACCTATTTATTGTATTCAACAGCTTGATTTTGACTTAAAAGGAATGGACTAAGGCTATGGGAGTCTAATCTGGAGCATTTAATGAGAACTAAAACAATATATTCCCTTAAAAAGGCAATAAAACTTGGCAGGTCAATTGTCTTTACTAATTCCTTCAGCCTAGGTATAGTTTTGTGGAAGTGTGTAATGTAGGCTGTAGGAAACTATGCAGAGGGATCTTGTCTCCCAGGAACAGTTTAGGTGTTGTTCTTGAGAGCATGTGGGCTTGTGCACGTGCAGAAAGATTGCAAACTAGAAGTAAGAATTCTGTTCATTGTTCCCCAGAGAGCGAGGTGCCTCTGGCAGCAGTGATAACATGCAGAAAAGTTCCCTCTCATTGGCTTTTATTTCTCTTACCTTCTAAAATTTGATTTAATTTTGCAAGGCTTTTGATATCTTCTGCAAACCACTACTGCATTCCTTCATTTCTCAGGTAAGTTGGTACACTCTGGGCATGTGGGATCATTTGCTGAACCTGGCTCTGAGCATGTGGAATGAATTCAGGTGTTGAAGACTTTGGTTTTGGGTTGGTGGTGGTTTTGGGGTTTTTTACATTAAAATTTGTTGTTTTGTTTGTTTTTAATGGTAACACAGTGTTTAAAGTGAATTATTTGCCACTTCCCGATAGTCCTGTAAGGGCTTTGTAGAAATGTAATGGAGTTTGTAACAGATTTTTAGTTTTCTCAAAACTCAGATATTTCACATATTAATCATCACACCCTCCTCCCAGATTTCCTGCTAATGTGATATATTTTTTTATGAAAGAGTCTCCCCTCTTGTGTGAAACCCCCTGGGGAAGAGGCTATGGACAAAACCATTGGCAAACAGCAGAAACTGGCTTCAGACAAAATGCTGTCATACATAGCAAATGAAGAGACAGGAAAAAACATTTCTGTAATTTCCCAGCAGAGATTTTACTTATTATAAGAGTGGAAGGCACATTTCCAGATAGAGGTGAGTTGCTTGTATAAAAAAAGTAAGTTTGGTTGGTTCTGATTTCCAGGAATCCCAAGATGTTTAGCTTTGGGGTGTTTTGTTTGTTTGTTTTTAATGAAAGCTGAAAGTATGTTTTCTTTAAATTGGTACCATGTTTGAATTTTCTTTTTTGATCACGTTCTGAGGCACAATTACGCTTCAGTTCCACAGGGGCAAGCTACTATTCTACTGTAAATTACTTTGGCCAACTTGCATTCAGAAGAGTTGTAATAAATTAGTTCTATCATAGTGTTTCTTAACCATCCAGAGCTGAAACTAAGTTTGTAGTATAAAGCATCAATGAACTTTTGAAAACAAAACCTCTGCATCAAATTTAAGTCTAACTTGGAAATACCCTTGGCTCCATTAAGGATATGTGATTAAAGTAAATCTGTCTTACAACAGACCCTTGGCTTGAAGGTTGTGGTGACCTCGTTGTTGACCTTGGCCTCAGATCCCATCTGTCCATAGTTCTGTCCTGTTTGGGGGGGTTGGAGCTGAATATAGGAAGCAATGCCTCTGTTGAGGTGCTGGTGGGCCTTTGCTGAGCTACAGATCTTTTACTCCAAGCTCCAAATTGCTGCCATTCTGCATTCAAGCCCCAGATTGAATTCAGTAGTAACAACAACCATTTGGAGTAGTTTGAAACCTTTCTGTGACTGTTTTGGATCATCCTCCTGTGGCCAGATGCACTTACCTGGATGTAAGAGGTTTGGTTACATAATAACGGGGTGCTTTCCTTGCAAGCTTTTACCTTCAAAACTCTTTTGCATAAATGTTGCCAATGCTTGAGTGTAGTCTTCATCAAGCCACTAAAGCTATTTCCTGAGTAAGTGTTTGGTGTCTAATTAGCATGAAATGGTTTTTGTTTTGGCCTTGGATTTCTCACCCTTTGTGCCCAATTTTTTGTGTTGTAAGAATAGTTATTACACCCAAAGAATGTATGCTATAATGCGTTGATCAAATTCAATGTGTATATATATATATAAAAATGTATGTTGAGAGTGAGATACTGGTTATTTTCTTATTTGTTTAGAGTTGCCTTCCTGCTCTCAGGTAAACTGGTTTCCTTAACTATATTCTTTTATCATACCATTTGCCTTATGTAATGCTTAATTAAGAGTATTCCTTAAAAATACTCTGTTGCCAAGTATTCACAGGGAGGAGGGGAAGAACAGGAAAATGGGAAGTTGAGCAGAATAAGAAAGCAGTTCTTAAGAGTTCCTTTCTCCACCCATCCCTTCAACAAAGAAAAGTATGCAAGAAAACCACCCCCCCCACCTCCGAGGAAAGTGTGGGGTAATTTGCCAGTGCTGCTCACCCTACCCTTCATAGTGCTCTGACTGAAAACCTCTGTTGAGGAACCAGTAATCTTATTAGGAAAATAAGCCTTAGTCAGAATGCCTGAAAGTGTGTCTTGTTCTTTTGTTTTGTGCATTGCTTCTGCTTAATGTACAGAGAGACTCTATTAATGGAGTAGTTACTCAAGCTGCTCCTCTTTTGGCATTAACCAGCTGCAAGGTTCTGTTTTATAGCAAGCCAGGCTACTGCTCCAAGCCATTTCTGTGGATAGGGAGGAGGTTGTTCCCTGGTTTGTTACAAGTTGAACACTGATCTGGTTGTGTTTTGAGGAAAAGACAACCTCCTCAGCATGATTTTTAGTGCTAAGTCCAGCTTTGAAGAGTAGGAAACTGGTTTGATGTTGATTTGAGGGTTTGGTGGTTTTTTGGTTTTTTTTTTTTTGTTTTTTTGGGGGTTTTTTTGGTTTTTGTTTTGTTTTGTTTTGTTTTGTTTTGTTTTGTTTTGTTTTTTCTGCACACCTAGTATTGAACCCAAGGCCCTACAGCTGCTGTGGGGAGGCGCTGCTTCGATACAGACAAGGTGTTGCTGTTGGCTGTGGAACCTAAAAGGACTCAGCAAGAATTGCCTGTCCTTCATATGCCTAGAAATGACTTCCAACATTGCTTGTTCCATCACCTCACAAGGCATGAGATGAGGCACTTTGACATGTCATTTCCTGGGTCCTCCTTTTGCCTTTTTTCAAAGATAAGGAGGCATAACAGCAAAGGGACAGAGAATGTGTGCGTAAGGTAGATGGTTCCAAGTTCCTGGTATCTGTGATGAAACTCACCGTAGTGTATTAGAGGCCACCAGCACTTCAGGAAGCGTTGGTGAGATGGTTGAGAGCTTCTAGAAAAAGATTGAGGCCCTAGAAAATGAGGAATGGGCTAATTTTGTACTTAATTTTCAAAAGGAAAAGATGGAACCAGTCAGCAAGAGCTCAGCAGGAATTGCAGGCTGCTGCTGTAGCAAAGCAGCTGCTTTATCTTGTTTATAATTCTGTTTGAGGCATACATTGTCCTTTTTGTAAGAATGTGTCTTTGACCTTTGAATTCAGAGCAATGCCCTAACTTTTTTCACTTTCAGATGTTAGAGCTCCTGTTCTTTTGTCCATCCAAATTCTGCAGGAAGGGTTGTCAAAGCTTCCTCACGTTGTTCACTTATTTCTACAAATGCTGTGTTTCAGCATGGGTTAAAAAGAACCTCTGTGGTGTTATTATCAAAATAAAAGTGTTTTGATCTGCTCTAACAAAATTCCAGCATAGCTATTTGTATATCATCTTCCCTAACTTTCACCTACTTTTTTTGTGTACAAAGTATTTTGTTGGTTTTTTTTCCTGCAATCTCTGCCTTTTTGAAGTCTCACAAAACATTTTGAGTAGTTTCCCCAGTTGCAATCCAGGTAATAACTATAAATTAACATTAAGCATGTCCTGCATAAATTATCTGGCAGATGTGGTCATCTTCTTTCAAAAGCTAGGATACAAATGTTTTCTAAAAACTACAGTATTATTTTAAAATGGTAAGCAAAACTGCTGATTTGAATTGCAAATCTGATGTTCAAAAATTTTGAATTGGAACAATTTTACTGAATATTAAGTAGATGGAAAGGTGATACATGAGATTTATTTTGACAGTGTAGTTAAAAACTTGATGATTGCTACTTTTGAAACTGTATAACGCTGAAGGATGATTTTTTTCCTAATTGAACGCCCAACTTTCATTTACAAGGAGAAACTATTTTCCTTCTCATCTGTGGATATTTTGGCAAAGAAAGCTTAGCAGTAATATTGAGGTTCTAAATGGAAGTGATGCAAAAAAACCAACAAAAAGAGCCAGGTGCACTGTTGTGGTGGTCACCTTACCCCATGCTTCAGCCTCTTGTCCTTCACCTTGCCCCCATCTGCCTGGTTCTTCTTCCACCTTCCCTGGCAGTGGGAGCAGAGCTGGCATGGGGAGTTGGAGGGACTGGGAATGGGCTGCACTTCAATTCTTTCTGAGCTGTGACAGCGTTTCAGACTTCTACCAGCAGACCACTGAGCAAAGCTACTGCCCTGTAGGTCCGGGGTTCTCCGGTCTGGAGTGGGAAGGGGATGCCCTGAGAATGGCTTGTACTGCAGCTTCCATAAAAGGGCTGAAGCCATAGAATCACACGTTGATACAGGATGAGGCCCTAATCTCTTAGTGAAATCAGACCAGCTGACTTAGGGAGGATGAGGGCATGAAGAGGGAGATCCTTCCCTGGGCTCTGAAACCACGAGTGTCTGTCCATAAAACCCTCTAAGCATCACAGGGCTCTGGTAGTACTGCTCGGAATGGTTCATATGGAATCACAGTTTATATCTTAGCAGAGACTCTGGTCAAGAGAACTTAGTGTGAGATGTTAAGGAGCTACTGAAATCTTGAGGAAGATTACTTGTTTTCATCTTCTGCTCTGAAAATTCTTGGCAGTGTTGGCGGGATACTGTATCCGTGGCAACATTGTGCTCAACCTCTGCCTTAAGCTGCACACACAAACAAGTCACTGGTGGTGCATGTTGGTGGCAGATGGGACAGGTGACACAGGACAGGTGACACTGCTGCCAGCATGGGTCAGGGCTGGGCTTTGTCCTCTAACAATCCCATGGGCACCCTGATTGCTGGTATCAGTGCCTTCAGGAAGTTGTCAGGTTATGCCCTGTCCTAAATTTGATTTGATTTAATACAATTCTAATTTTTTTTTTTTGGCTGAGGAGAATATTCGTAATTAACATTACACTGACTTTTTTGTTGTTTTGTTTCAGAGCTTCTGTAAGTGTGTTAAATGTGTTTGCCTTATTGCATAACCTTTTGTGTTTACCGGGTTTTTTGAGGAATTTTTTTTGATAATTGCATGCTAGGATTGGGTCAGTGTGGAAATCAGTTTTCCCTAGTAACTATTAGGAAATTCTTTCATAATAGGATTTATTCAGATTGCAAAGGAGAATATGATATAATAAAGGGATAGCATGGCAGAAAAAGGCTTGAATGAGATCTAACAAGAAAGATGTTCAGGCATACACTCTAGGAAAGGGATTTGGGATTTGATGACATCTTGAAGCTATGAATCCAAATGCAGTTTAAGAAGAAAAAGCCCATTCACATTCTTTTTCTGTCTACACTGACTTTTAAATAAAATTAACTCTTGGTAAAGGAAGTTGAGGTAAAGGCTTTCTTAATTTTTCTTCCGTTTTCTTGTCTGTACTTCATTCTCCTAGCTTGTGCTTCCCGTAACTATTGTAGAATGTCTTTGTTTTCTCTTTAGTTATTTCCTCTCAAACTTGTAGATACTGTTTAAAATTTTGGAAATGTTTTGAAACATAAAATTTTTTTTTTAGCATAATGAGGGCAGCTCACATAGGAGTAGCCTTGTTTCAATAGAGCTGTGTAAGGTATTAATAAAGTGAAAATTGTCACTGTATCAAAACGCACGTGGTGGATGTGCTTCAGAAAAAGTACATTACTTAATCTCTTGCTTTTTTAATATCTTTGCTGGAAATTGCTTAACTGTCATGCCTTCTTCAAAATTGTGTGGTTTTATCCTACTTCAGATTTTTTCATTATAGAAAAACTATTATGTAACAAGTTTTTTGTATATGATAGTGTCAAATTAGTCACCTTTCTATCTTTCAGCGTTTGTACAGGCCCTATTGCCATAGTAACTGAGCTCTTCATAATGGTTAATGTATTAATCCTCAGAACAGCCCTGTGGGCTGGAGAGGTGTTCCTGCTTCACACAGGAGTCATGGACTCGTAGGGGAGCTGAGTGATTTATGAATAACCCCACAAGCCAATGAGAGCAGAGAGCCTCTCATTCCTGTTCCTGTGGTATAAGTGACCTCTTGGTTGAACTGTCTTTTCTCTGCTCAGCTTTCTCAAATGAATGAATTTTAGTGGAATTGGCTGTAGCCATCTGGAATGTGCTCATTTGCATATAAGATCCATGTGGCTGTCAGTGCTCAGCACATCAGGCTTAATGAACTCTGAAGATACCAAGGAAATTAAATGTATGGACGACTCCTGTGTATTCTCAGTGGATCATGAGAGATATTTTTTTCTTCCTGTATATCACAATACCAAAAATTGGCCAGTTTTGATTATACCAATGCTCATCTAAGTGGCAATACCTGGCTCATGTCTGTGCTGGTACAGCAGTGCTTTAGAATATCAGCTTTTGAAGACTGACCTGTGAAATTTTTTAAGCTTGACTTTGAAATCTTTGCATTCGGAACATTCTGATATTCCTTGGGTTTTTTTGTTGTTTGATTATTTTTAATTTTTAGACAGAACATAGTTCCCAAGTGGAAAGGAAACGCAAAGACTTGTTCGGGATGTTTGACGGTTATGATAGTTGTAGTGAGGACACCAGCAGCAGCTCCAGTTCAGATGAGAGTGAGGAGGAGGTTGCTCCTTTGCCATCCAGTCTCCCAATTATCAAGAACAATGGGCAAGTTTATACTTATCCAGATGGCAAATCTGGCATGGGTAAGTATGTGTTGTGTGAGTGCAAGGAGTTGGATATGGATGGGTTTTAGCCTATGCTGGGTTGTGAGGGTCCAATCCCAAATGTTAGTCCCAACTGAAAAGGGACCAAAGCAGCTGAAGCGTTTGGGTTGGTTGGTTTTAGGAGGGGGAATTGTTTGGGTTCTGCTAAACTGAAATAAGAGAGGGTTTGAATCCTGCTGACAGGGAAGAAATAGTGTGGGAACATCTGCCTTCCTGTCAAATGTGTTGTGTCTCTCTGTGTTGTGCACATGCATGTGTGTGTTCTCATGTGCACTAGTTTTATTCTTGGAGTTTTGAGGACAATGTCAGTGTGTTTTCTCTATGCCAGGACATACCTTCTCAGTGCCCTTTATGTTACATATACAATGTATTTAAATATAGTTCCTCCTATTCTAGGAAAACTTAATTACTGCTACTGTATAAAACCTGTTAGTGTGTACCTGTTCACTCCTCACTAGCTGTGAGCTGGAGGATACTAGGAAAATAAATTTAAAAGGGAAGATTTCTTTTGTTATCAGGGAAAAATATTTTATGTGAAATCCTAGTGATTAGTGTAGAGCTCTCTCTGGGCAGAATTTTGGTATTGTCTCACTGGCATTAGTTGGTCTCTAAGTCTTGCACATAATGGAAAACACTGTGGGTGATACTATCCACCTCTGAAACATGATTCCAGCCAGAAGAAAACTTTAGTGGGCTGGGGTAGTTAGGATATACTAACTTATGAATCAAACGAGATCTGGTTTTATTTCGGGTTGGAAGTATTAAATATTTAGAGGAAATCAAGATTGACAGGTCCAGATTCAAAGCAGATGTTTCCTTGAGAACAGTGAAAAACCAGAAATCGGCTTGAGCTGCTTTAGCTGGATCATTCACTTGCACCAGGGGTGAAATTAATAGGGAGCAGAAAGAAGCACTGTTTTACCAGTGAACTTGAGGTTCTTGGTGTTTCACTGACGTTAGTGGTGGTATTTTAAATTATTTTCCTGTGCAATTCTCTTTGGGGTCAAACCCTCAGATACTGTTTGATGGTGCCCTCTCCAGTACCTTCATTCTGTCCTTTTCGTTCTGAATTCTTACTGCAGTTTTAACTACACTCTTAACATTTTGGGTTTTTTTCTCTTCTCTGATTAGCTACATGTGAGATGTGTGGGATGGTTGGTGTCCGGGATGCTTTTTACTCTAAAACCAAGCGCTTCTGCAGCGTGTCGTGCTCTAGAAGCTACTCCTCCAACTCCAAGAAGGCCAGCATTCTGGCCAGGCTTCAGGTAGCGGTACAGACACCATTTTCTTTACAACCTTTCTGTCATCTGTGGTGGTGAAATTGGGCATTTGTACAGATGGCGGCATGTTTTAAGATAAGTTTCTTGGGTTTGAGGGTTTTCTTTATACAGCTGCAAAATAGGAATATGTCCGTTCGCTTAAAATATTAATCAAATAATCATCCAGGCATGTTTGTAGCGTTCAAGAAAAGATAGCGAAATGTCAAGAAATATCATTATACCTTGTCTCAAAATCATTGCAATAAATGCCAAGAGATTGCATTGCTATAAGTTAGATTAAAAGTTCTTCTTTTTGACCTGCTTTTAAGAGATACCTTTTTTCGGGTAAACAACAGTGAATCTATAATGCTGTTCAAGTTGGAATAGTAGTACAAAAGTCATCTTTTGGACATTCCTTACTACTGGTTCTTAAATTTATTTTGTAATACATGTAGTTGTGTGATACTTAGTCTGTGTGTACTTCTAGTTTTAGTTTAAATCTGCCAAAGATAGCTACAGACCTGTGGAAATTTCCTAATGGGAGTTTGGCAAGATGTTATTCACTTAGGTTGTTGGTTTTTCTTTTAGGGTAAACCTCCAACAAAGAAGGCTAAAGTTCTACAGAAACAGCCCTTAGTGGCTAAATTAGCAGCATATGCCCAGTACCAAGCAACTTTACAAAACCAGGCAAAGACAAAAGCAGGTAACAGCATATAAACAGAGCTGAGACAAAAATACTGAAAGATTTGTGCCTCATTAGCAGCTTCCTAACTAAAATAACTTTCCCTTAGCAGCTGTCCCTGTGGAAGGTTTCAGCTGGGGTAACTACATCAATAGTAATAGCTTTACAGCAGCTCCTGTTACCTGCTTTAAACATGTGAGTATTTCTCAGTTTGTGCTTTCCTTCTCTGTGTGTGTATGAGTGAACCCATGGGAGTTCTTGAATTCATTTTTCCAAAACATTCGTATCCAAATATCTTTCATGATCTATGAAATAAAACTGTTAGTATGACTTCTTCTTAGGTAATTTATCTGTCCTTTAAAACCATTCTGAACACCATCAGTTACTTTCATCATATATTCACTCTCATAAACAAAAAGGAAGGCTCTTAAATGGGAATTTTCTCACATTCAAGTCACGAAATTATCACATGTACTGCAGAGTAACAACACAACCAAATCAAGCGGTACTGAAAACAGTTACAAAAGGCTTTTTAGATTAAGTCAGGCTTGTTCCCTTGTGTTGGACTGATATTTTCATTACATATTTGGGTCTGGGGTTTTCTTTCTTACTTTTCAGTCAGGTTCTCCCTGTCAGTCATGCTGCCTGGTAGTCTAGTATGGGGGGAAATGAAGGCTGTTTAGAAATCTGAAATTTAAAAAGTTTGTTTTCTTTGTATTACAGTTTAAAAAGTTTCAAAGAAAAAGACATTCTTTAATGACTGAGGAAATTAGGGGATGGGGAAAATATTGAGGACCATCTGTCTTTAATATGTTTGTAAAATTCCAGTAATTAGACATTGTTTAAAATATTATCAATACTTTGTCTCTTAAGAAAAAGCTTTGACAGAAGGTGTTTTCTCAGCATATTTTTTAATTTGAGAAGTTGAAGTGTTCTGTGTTACAAAATTTTTGTTTTGCTCGGAATTATGTGATGGAAGTTGCAATCAAAACATTTTGCTTCATGGAAATTGGCCATGAGGGAGAAGAGACGTATTTTCTCTCCAGCTCAGGAATTCCTGCTGAGCCCTGGCAGCTCATAAACTGGTGGGAGTTGAGGGCTCCTGGCAGTTGGCACTTTGTGAATAGTACCGTTGATGCTCAGAGGCCTCTGCTACTGCCCAGAACAGAGCCTTGCATTAGGAGAACTTGGGAAATTTGTATCAAATTCCATGTGTTCGAGTCAGCATGTTTGCACTTTGCTTTCACAGCTATGTACGTGTAATAAGTGATTTTGTAAATCCATATCAAAAAGTATCATTTGAAAACATGGCCTGTGCTATTGTATAAACAAATGCCTCAGGATGGGTGGCATCCTCAATTAGAGACAGCTACAATTGTTAGGTCACTTGTAAATTATGCTCCAACATTCCATTTTATTAAAAGGAGTTGTATCTTCCTTTCTCACTGCTTTGTTCATTCAGCTGCACAGTGCCCCAGTAATGTGAACCAAGACCACACTCATGGTCACATTGTACCTTGAAAATTTTCACAAGATAATGGCAACAGTGCTACCAAGTAGTCTGAAAGTTGTTTCTTTTCTGTCTTCATTTTCCTTTTTCATACAAGTAAAATGCAAATCCTACAGTTTTCTTTGGAGATTTCTACTTCTTTGGTGGATATGAGTTAGTGTCATAAGGGTATGATTTGTATTTAACTTTACTGTAATTATTTCTTTAAAAAGTACATTATTTAAACCAGTCAGAATCTGAAAAACACATCAGTGCTCTCTTGTTAGATCCTTCTTTGTCCCACTCTCCACTGATAATTAAACAATATTCTTTTTGCCTTTCTAGAAAGATTATTTCTGTTTTCTCTGTACTGTATTGCTTTGATCTGTAAAAGTTTGTATTAGTTGATGTTTGTTTACCATCTATATTATGGATTTCATACAGTTGTATGTATGTGATGGAATATATAAAGCTTATTCTGTTCAAGACCAAACTTTTGAATTGACAGTAAAATCATGACATATCTACCCTTAAATTCATTATTCAATAAAATGCATTGAATTTACTGGTTATACTGGGTGTATCTGTATGGTATTTGATAGGGCACATTGGGATCAATATTAAAGAAAATTTAAGGAAATTATGAGATGTGAGATTTGGCTTATTAATTATTTTTTAATAACCTGGCATACTTCAATATCTCACATAGATTTCCCACATCAGTTTTTCTGTGTTTTTTTTTTCTGGGGATTTATTTCTTCTTCAATTTAAAACAGTTACATTTTAGAATTCAAGTATCTAAATCTTGAAAGTTTTCTCTCTTTCTTTTTATGATAAGAATTAATTTCAAAGTATTTTGATGTGCTTTTTGTGCTTCCGTGTTAACTTTATTCCAGACTTGAGTAACACTAATGAAATTCAGTAGCAATAGTATGGCCATGCCCATGACTTCAGAGTTCAGTAAACGGAAGTAGGGAACTGCTTTGTTTTATGTCCTACAGGAAGCCCATGACAACGCCAGAATTCCCATTTGTGCACCTTGCAGCCTCGTTTGTTTTGGTTTTGTTTTGTTTTGGTTTTGTTTTGGTTTGGTTTTGTTTTTTTGTTTGTTTTTTGTTTGTTTTTTGTTGTTGTTTTTGTTGTTGTTTTTGTTTGGTTTTTGTTTGGTTTTTGTTTGGTTTTTGTTTGGTTTTTGTTTGGTTTTTGTTTTGTTTGGTTTTTGTTTTGTTTGGTTTTTGTTTTGTTGGTTTTTGTTTTGTTTTTTTTTGGTCAGATTGCATTAATCAGGCACACAGCAGTAGCTGCTGCAAGGAGAAAAACTCAATGTTTTTAATATTGAGTTACAGCGTAGTCACGTACAGTGAGCTCATTGTTGACCTGCATTCTACTTTTTCTCGTCTAAACACTTTTTACTCTTTTCTATAGTTGCTTTTATTAGTTCAAACTGTTCTTTCAACTGAAAGCAAATTACAGGGGTTTGAGTTGTTTTTCAGTACTACTTCTCGGACAATTTCATGCACAATTAAGAGTAATTATTTATTTCACTCTTGCTAGTGAGAGGTACATTTTCTGAAGTTCTTTCTTCCAGCTGGATTTTATTCTGAGCCAAAATATTTTCATTCTCTTGGTTTCTTGTGGTTTTAAACTATATCCAGTGTGATTTAAGGGAGCATTTCCAGGATGCTACACTGGGTGGCACTGCTCTGCTTTGAAGGTTTTTGTTTAAACCCTTTTGCACATTGTCTCTTCTGGCATTACCTGTTGTTGGGGCACTGCTCACACATGAGGTTTCAGCATTCCATACAATTCAGGATTTGGTAGCATCACCATCAGGATTTGCCATTAAAATCCTGATTTAATTTAAAGTCTGGAATCATGGCAGTATTGATGCCTCCCAAAACCTTTAGAAGCCACTTACTTAAGCCATGTGAGCTCTTTGTCCAGCTGTGTATATGGAGATACTTAGCCTTTAGGTGCTCCTGTCAAACAGGCCCTTCCTGACTGCACCTTACCTTGCAGAGAAGGCCCTTGGTGCTCACAGATAGACCCTCCCAGGTCATGTCCTGAAGCAGGAAGCCAGGAACCAGCTCTTCCTTGTTTGAGAGTGATGTGAAGTGGATCTCTTCGTCATGAGTCTGAAAGGTAAATTTGTTCTTACCTGTAAATGATGGTTCTGCTAGTTCACACTATGCCAATCCAGACTGCAGTCACCTTCCAGCCAGCAGATAAATAAGACTTAACACTTCTCTAGTGCTTCTTGAGTTTTTAAAAGCACTCTTCAAACATTGGTTGATTAATCAGATGAGACAGAGGAGAGATGAAGAAAGATGGCTGTCACAGCCCTGGTTTATCCAGGTCTTCCTGCCTTAAGACTATCCCTAATGAGTGAAGGAGACCAAGATGGTGCAGTGTAGGTGGTGTGCTGTAAACCATCCCTCAGGACAGTACCATTGTCTGGCATTTCAGCAGTGATGCTGCACAGGATGGCTTCCTTCTTGAAAGGGTGAACCATATGGATTGGTGTAGGAGAACTAGCAGAACCAATGTTTTCACAGACAAGGACAAATTTAACTTTCTGCTATTTCCCTCTATACCAATCCACATTCTAGAAATGAAATTTCCATTATAGGTTGATGTCAGGAGAAGTGTTTTGATATACTTTTCTCTCTGAATCAACTGAATAGGTGAGCAGGCAGTAAAACGTATTCAATTGAGTGCAGCTGGATTATGAAATTATTCAGCACTGCTATTTTTGATTGTTTGGCCTCATCCGTATCTCTGTACAAGGCAACAAGATTTGCTAAAATACACAGTTTGAAAAGTTTATTTCCCCAATTCAATTCAAAAACCTACCCATGTCAATTTAGAGAGGGTAGTGAATATGGGATGGGACTTAAGTTGTATCTGCATATTTTGTGTGTGAAAATAAGCCATCATCTTTTCAGTTGGATTTTTCTCTGGCTGCCAGTTGGCAGAAGAGAGCTCTGTGGTCTAGACTGGTGTAGATGGGATATAGCAGAACAGGAAGAGACCAGGCTTCAAGAATAAAAACTGGCATACTTACGTTTCCTTTAGGAGTTAAAACTAGTTTTAAGTTTTGTATAGTCTCAAATACTTCAACTAGTGAAGGGTTTCCCTTTTTTAAGATAAGTTCAGCTTTTAGTGCTGCTAGTGGCAATTGCTGATTGCCAGCAAATTCCAATATTGTCATTTCCAATCATTCAAGATTAATCCAGGTTTCTTGTAGCTCTCAGCAAAAATTCTGTGCAGTTGGAGGCTATTCCTACTGAGTGGTTCAGTTCTCTGGGTTTGCAAAGAGCCTTGTAAATGAGACACGGTGCAGAGCCAGAGGATCCCTCCTTCAGTTCTCCCTGTGATAGCTGGGTAATCTCTGAACTGATAAGAATTTATTTTTATCAGAATTGATGTGACTGTTGTTCTAAAACACCTAAAATATGAATCTCTCTCTTCTGAGTAGTCTCAAGTTTAGTGCAGACTGAGTAATTTCCTAGCTTGTTACCGATATAACTTCATTTGAGTTACTGTTAAGAATTTAGGTTCTTCAGCACTGTACATTTCTGGTATCTACAATACCATCTTTGACTGACATTTCATGATGCTCCGTTCAACAAAATGTTCTTCTGGAGATAGCAAACAATGTAATTTCTATCACCATCTTCTGCAAACCCTTATGAGTTCATCAGGCGTGTATTCCTTCTTGTTCCTAACATACTCCGCACACAGGACAGTGTGAGGGGTCTTGCTGTGCCTTTCCTTCTGGTGTTCATTAAAAAGGTGCCACTCAGAGCCTTCTGTTCTTTTTGCCTGCTCCATGGAGGGATCACTTGCAGGTGATGTGAAAGCCTGTTCCTCTGAGAGGATGTGAACCAGTGAGTGATAAACCCCACCATAATAAATCATCAGAATAGATTCAAGAAATAATTTTTAGGCATTCTCCCAGCAGCATGCCTGACTTGCAGGATTTAAAGGTTTTGATGTCTGTGCTACAGGTAGCTAATTTTCTTGCAAGTAGAATTGCATAGGAGTTCCACCATTCTCACTAACATCAGTAGTTTGTTCCTAGTTGAAACATCATAGAATAAAACTGACCTGTGAGAATGTACAATTTGTGCTTGTACTTAACTGATATTTAAACTTGGAATGCTATAGGGTTTTTTTCAGTAAATACACAGGAATAATTGGATACGATTACAGTATTACGCATAAGCATCAAATCAAAACCAAAGTAGGTTCTCATAGAAACAGTGGTTTCTAACCATGTGTTTGTTATATGTATATTGAATATTTTGTCTTTTTAAGTTGCTTGTAGAGCAGAACACTGAGATAACAAAAAATGAATATTTTCACATGGTGAACTGGTGACTTTTTAACCCCTACCTTGACAGGCACCCATGGGGACTTGCTGGGGTGATATTGCAGAAGGAGTGCGAGTGGAGGTTCCAAATACTGACTGCAGCCTACCTACCAAAGTCTTCTGGATAGCTGGAATTGTAAAATTAGCAGGTAAATGTGTTTCAGTTGAAATTAAAATAATCAAAAGAACTGTGTGAAGAAATCTAATAATTTAGTCAATGATCACCTGGTGAGTGTAATGCTGACACTGGTCAGGTTGGCAGAGCTGTGTCTGTAGGTTACACGTTGTAGTGCTGTCACTGTTCTACAGTGGCTGCAGTGATGCTTGAGAATGTCTGTCCTTGGTTTGGTTTTTTTAATATTGCCTCAGAGTGCAGTAAGAGCAGTGCAGAGCAGATGGGAAACTGTATAAGAGCTGGCAAGAAGCCTCATTGTACAAATCACTTGTCTTGCTAAAAAGTTAGCAATTCAAGGTCACAGATTTAAGATATGAAAAAGCAGATACTGTGCGTAATTAATTTTGTCCTCTTACGTACGACTTCTAAAGGTTTATAATTCAAGAATTTTTATTTTAATTAAATTGACTTACATGATAATACATGCACATTTATCAAAGTAATCCATTCTGTGCATTAATAGCATCCAGAAATGTGCCATTAAAAAAACTTGCTATAAAAAAATTACATTTAGAAAACCCGTGTAATGTACATGATGATTGGTTAAAAAATATTAATACATATTTTATAATCTTGTTTAATTCTTGTATTTTTTTAAAATGCTTTTTTTCAGGCTACAATGCTCTGCTGAGATATGAAGGCTTTGAAAATGATTCGAGTCTTGACTTCTGGTGCAATGTTTGTGGGTCTGACATCCACCCAGTTGGCTGGTGTGCAACCAGTGGGAAGCCCTTAGTTCCTCCTCGAAGTATGTAAATAGTGGCCTTATAGACTGATGTCAAAGTCTCTTTATTAAACTAAATTTGCTCATGGTCCAGATATCAAAGTATTCTTTTACCATAACAACTCTTCCAACAGTTATGAACTAATAATTTTGACTTTTGGAAAAATAAAGCTTGACTGATGCTGAAGTGCTTATTGGAATAGCCCATCTGATGCGACTCAAAGCTTTTAAGATCAGGGAGTTGGCTAATCAGTGATGGGAACAGGCACTGTTTTTATTTATACTTCGTTACTAAATTCTTTACCCTGACCCATAAACTTAATCTTGGGTAGCACTCATTCGCTAAAGAGGCTTTTTGTCATAATTGTCATCCAGACATTTTAATAGTAATTTCTTCTTTACATATTCCAGACTCTAATATTGTCTCTAATGGACACAATTAAAAATCAGTGGCTTATTTTTTCCCCTTCGTTTGCAACAGCTATCCAACACAAATACACAAACTGGAAAGCTTTTCTAGTGAAACGACTTACTGGTGCCAAAACGCTTCCTCCTGACTTTTCTCAGAAGGTAAGGCTGATGCAATGTCAATGATGTTCTGTAAAGAAAATTGCAGCACAATGTGAAGAACTGAAATATTTTACAATGGCACATTAGCTCCTCTTGCAGTGAAGGTGATACAGTAGTTTCTTCCCTTAGGTACAGTTTTCCTTGGAATCCCTTCTCCAGTTATGTCCCCACTTGTCAGTATGTATTTGGAAAACTATTCCAGAAAAAATAGCTTTCTTTAAAAACTAGTTAGTCTATTTTAATTTTAAAATACCCCATTTAAAAAATCCACAGAAAACCCAGAAGTGCTCATGAGTTACCCTATGATATGTAAGAAAAATGAAAACTGATTGTTCTAATTCAGGAATGCTTTTTATCATGCACTATTTCAAGAAACTGAACAGTATATGTTAACATAGCATGGATCTAGAAGGAATGAAGATCATACTTTTAAATCTTAGTATTTTTCTCCTGCTCTGGACTAGTTTTTTTTCCGTCTTAGTCATGTCTTCAGGTGTGGTAGCTGCTGTATAGTGTGCTGTAAGTTTACTTAGCAATGTTGTGAGATGATGGTGCATATAGTTCTTAGTAGAAATATGAGACTTAATTTGTTATTTTACAGTGCATCTAATGTTTAAAAAACTACCAAAAAGCCTTTCTGCAGTTGTTAAGTTTTATTTAAAAATAAGTTAGAAGCCAAATTAAATTGGCAAGATCTCAGCCCTTCGGGAGTTGGTAGTGAAACGGGCAAGTGACAGATACTGATTTTTAAACACAGTCTATTTTCACAAAGTAGATTAACATCTATTTCCATTCTCTTCCTTTCTTTTGTGTATTTTGAAGAAATACTTTTGTGAATGGCCAGCTTTAATTATGTTGAAGGTTTGTTTTCCATGCCTTGTAATGAAGTATTTTAATCCTGTTTTTAAAATGCTGTATTTTGAGTGGATGACAAAGCAAGGACAAAAAAATCCTGAGGTTTTTCTTGTTAAAATTGTTTCTCAAGGTAACTTCACCCATTGTTAACAACTGAACAAACTTTCATTATGTCAGTGGAGAATTCCTTGAACTTATGTGAGAATTGTGTCTCATCTTAAGGGCTGACCTTTAAACAATTTAAAGCATTGTAGGATCTATTCTTAGTTTTCTGAAACATTTTGTTACAATTAAATAGAAGAAAAATAATTTGTCATTTCTTCAGGTTGATTAACAAGTACTTGAATTAAATTACAAGTGCGTCAATACTATGCTTTAATAGACAGGAGGATATAAACGGAGGATATTCTTGCAGAATGTGTGTTTTGTGTTGCTTCAAGGTGTCTGAGAGTATGCAGTACCCATTCAAAACTTCCATGAGGGTAGAAGTGGTGGACAAGACGCACCTCTGCCGGACAAGGGTGGCAGTGGTGGAAAGTGTCATCGGGGGCCGCCTGAGGTTGGTGTATGAAGAGAGCGAGGACAAAACTGATGACTTCTGGTGCCATATGTACAGCCCACTCATTCATCATATTGGCTGGTCTCGAAGTATAGGACACAGGTTCAAAAGATCTGGTAAGTTTGGTTTGGGTTAGAGGTATTTTGTGGGCACTGTTGGCTGGGAGGAGTCTGGCTTAAGCAGTTCTGTTGCTTTATACAATTAATCAAACTACCTTGAATAATGATATTTGAAAACATATGTAATGTGGCCCAGGGGTTTTACCAATTATATTACACTCAGGAATTTCAGTTAAAATTATAATTAATGTATTATACAGCAGTGGAAAAGCCACAATAACCTTTAGGTTGATTTGTAGTATGTTGATATTTAGAAGATTCAATGATAAACAGAGGTCAGAAAATGTAGGCAGAAAAACCTTTAACTGCACAATTCAAGCATGGTAAACTTCACTTTTCATGCTGATCCCTGGAATTACAGCCCTGCTCCACAAACTCCTAGTTTCTTCACATCTAACTCCTTTTTTTGTACAATATGATGTGGACAAGTATCCCAGCAGATACAGAATTTCTACTTACTTGCAAATTTAAAGACTGTCTAATATTTTATATTGCATTATTTACATGATTTAGAGGGCATTAGGGGGTAGGCAGGGAAAGTGAAGTGACAGTCTAATAGAAAGGACACAATTAAGGCCCGTGCTACCTAAAATACAAAAGCAATTGTAATTTGGAATAGTTACGGTTACTAAACAAAAAAAAAGTCTGAGTTTTTTATTATTTCTCTGTTCCTTTGAGCTGGTATCCCTTGTCAGAAACAATTTCTGTAAAGCATTCCACAAGGCTTCCCTTCAGGGAAAGGCCTTCAGTTTTCCTAATGATTCAACTTTCACTGAAACCATTTATGAACAGATATATATAGATAGATACATTTCAAGTGATTGTGTAATTATATATAAATATATATATATGTAATTTTCTGTCATAGCATATTGCAAAATAGTTTACCTGCCAGTTTTTTGCAAAAGCTTCTATGTAATACTTTCATCAATCTTGTGACATGATCAAATGATCTTGTAAATACTGGATATTGGGTTTTTTCCATAAATTATGTTTGTGTTATAGAGGCAGCTCAGGTTGAAGTCAGAAGGAAAATGGTTGGATTATGTTCTCCTGATTTTTGTGGGAGTGTTACTAGAAATTGGGGGCCTCCCACACCAGGAATTGTATGGTATTGGTTAATATATTCAGAAAAACATATTGTTTGCTCTGTGAACAAAACTTCTGAACAATGTTATAATACTATTATTATTCCCTGTAGATATTACAAAGAAACAGGATGGACATTTTGATGCACCCCCACACTTATTTATGAAGGTGAGTTCAGTAGCTAGAACACTCTTTGCAGAGTTGATTGAGGACCTTTAGTTCTTGTTGTGTGTAAACCAGACCTGAAACTCTATTTATGTCCTGGCCCAGCACAAGCATTTCTGCTTTTATTACCCAATCTGACCTCCTTGATATAAGCAGAGGTGGTAGAACAGGTATTTTAGTCTGTTGCTTTGGCGGTATGGAGGTATGTTTTGTTCCAGGCTCATTAAATGCTTTGTTTCTGCTGCTGTTCTGTGATTCTTTAGGTAAAAGAGTTTGATGCAGCTGGAGAGTGGTTTAAAGAAGGAATGAAGTTGGAAGCTATAGACCCCCTAAATCTTTCAGCAATATGTGTGGCAACTATCAGAAAGGTAAGAAAGCAAATGTGCATTTTTGGGAGGCAGAGAGGAATCCTTTTTCACTAACCTTTATTTGGGCTTGAAACAAAAAGCTCAAAACCAAAACCAGTGCAGTTCATTCATAGAGTGAATGGGGAATGTCTGTTAATTGTTTATATACAACTGCTATGAAAATGTGCTCATGTAAATTTGACTTTAATCTCTGGAAATTCAGCCTTACCTTTACGTAGAATGTATTTGTGAGATGAATTTGCAGGAAAATCTTCTGCTAATTATAGCAAGTGTTTTGCAACTGTTCAAAACCAAACCTCATCTTGCTGACTTGCAGAAGTCTATGAAGATATTTTAAGGCTGTCCTTCTTTCTTAGCTTGATTGAAAGGGAGCCAATCCATGTGAAATCTGCTTTAAAAGAGAAAATGTAAAAAGCAGCTCGGCTGAATTGTTTAACCTTTCCAGTAAGGAGGAATATGGTTATGATTTTGAGTAATGGTGTACTGAATATCCTTGCAAGATGAAGAATAGACTGAGTTATAACGCTTTAGAAGTAGAGCTGATGTTCACAAGAAAAACAAAGTAGAGATCAGAAAAAGGAAATGTTGATCTCATAACTTTGCAGTTATCAAAGGTACATGTGACAGTCGTATTCACAGTCCTGGAGGCAGGTATGATTTGGAGGTTTTTTGTTACAATTGAATGTCCTTCTAAGTGTGCTTCCATTATTATTGAGTTACATTCACTCTTTTGAAACATGACATGCTTTCTTTCTAGCCTTCTCACCCAGCTGAAGGTATTTAATGTAGAATTTTGTTTCTCTTTACCAAGGTGTTAGCAGATGGCTATCTTATGATTGGGATTGATGGCTCAGAAGCAGCAGATGGGTCTGATTGGTTTTGTTACCATGCCACTTCCCCTTCTATTTTCCCTGTTGGTTTCTGTGAAATTAACATGATTGAACTAACTCCACCCAGAGGTACAGGTAGCATTCTGACACCTTTTATTGTGAATATTGCTCAGTGATATTGTATGTGCCATATGCTTTGTTTCTTAACTCAGCCTACAAAATTCAGGTCACTTTTTAGGACTTTCTCAAGTCTGAAACAAATACAACAGCTTTTCTGTGAAGTGATCTAAACCAGAGATAGCCAACTCCTCATTTAGAAAAAGTTAGATTGATTATTGGCTGAAATAATTTGCATTTGCTGTCAGAAATTGAGGATTCCATTAAGTCAGTGGGAAGTGTGGGAGTCACTAAAAGGGCTGTTCAGGAAGTGTCACTGGTTGGGAAGTCCTAGCCACCAAAACAATTAATGAACATAGTAAAGAATCTCAGGCTAGTTCACAACAATACCATTCAATTTTTGGAAGGCTGTACATAAACTTGACCTTTAGGGCTGTACACTGAATAAACCCTTCTGTGAGGAAGAGCTGTCTGTCCACAAGCACATGTGCCTACAGAAGACTTTGCCTCCCTTTTCCCATTTTTTGCCTTGGTCTGACAGTTTTTAAGAGGATCATAGCTGTATAACAGCAGATGACAATGATTTTTCTAAGGCTTTTCCCCTCCATTCTCACTCTTGCAGGCTTCTACTTGTATTTAATGAATTATTTTTCTAGGTAATAACTACAGTGTAATGCAACATGAAGAAAGTAATTTCATATAATTTTTGTTGTACAGTAACAACTCTGTCACCCTAGAGTGTGTGGAAAGTGCAGTTATACAGATTTAGTTTTATTTTTCAGTCAGCTCATTTAGTGAATTTATTGCCTAGAAATTCATGGCTACAAGCATCCCTCAAAAATCTGAGGTGCAGAGACTCTTGCAATAGAAATTTTTATGGGAGGAAATGCTTGTATATCAATATATATTAATCATTTTGGAAATACATATATGAAACTGATGAGACAGAATAGGAGAAAAACCTGCCTTTGGTGATGAGACTTTACCTCTTCACTTTTCAAACACTGCTTTCAGAATGTGGATTTTGTTGTTAGCACATTTATGATACTCAGTGTTTCTTGTATCATGGCAACCTAATTCTTTACCTCCATGTACATTTTCCCTTTTACTGCAGTTTTTCTTAAGTCCTGTGTCGTCAGTGAGAGGTGATTATAAATCACACATGCAATAATCTAAAAGTCATTTGGAAGAGGAATTACCAGCAGTGAAATACAGAGCATAATGCGCATTAGCATTTTTAATAGGATCTAAATGATCAAAGCTCCTTAGCTCTAACGAGGAGGGTATTTTGCTTTCCAAATTATGGGCTAGAAAATGGACAGTTTCTTAATTCTGCCTAGTCTGACAAGGCCTATGTGCACGTTTCTTGTGTGTGATGAACTTGAGTACAAATATATTGGTGTAGCAGAGGAATGTTACCTTTAGATGAAAAACATTAATATGCAGAACTGATACAGTATTGCCCTTACTAATTAACTCTCCAGCTGCATCTATTCATGGAGATATTCCATAGCCAGTGTGAGCACTCTTATCCAAGTTGCATTTAGCATTGTGGGTAACTTCAGTTGCTATGAAATCGTTGGACTTTGCAAAGCTCATTCCTCCCAAACATGTTCATCCCATGCTGAAATCAGTAGAAGATGAAGGCTTAGGCACTCTGAGGGATGGGATTGAATTTTGGGCTGTGGGTACTGAGTGTGGCAGCCCTGAGCTGCAGCCCTCTGCCCCCACAGAGATGAGATCCAGCCCTCTGCTGTAGCTCCCAAGCCATGCCTACTGCACTGCAGATTTTGAGCATGTCCATCACTGCACACTGCTGCGGAGAAATCCTCCAAGCTGTTGTTGCTCCGGCTAGAATTAGAGAATTATTAGTTTAAGCAGTTGTTGAAGTTGCCCAAAGGAGAAGATATTCCTGTGTTTTATGCATATTCAGTAGCAGATACATATATTTTTGAGAGATTATTTTCTTCCTTTTATAATAGCTTTTAAAAAATCCTCTGGTTTTCCGTATTACTGCTGTTTTTACCCTTATTAAAGTGTTAAAATATCCATGTTTATTCTTACCATTCTATTCTTGACAATTCAAGTGTTTCAATAGTGGAGCTATTTCCCCACAGGGGAGAAACTGGATGTGCTTAATTCTATCATCTGTTCTGGGTCATTTGTGTAGGGCATTTGTAGAGATCAAGAATATGTGTGGACAAAAAACTTCCAGTTTAAATGATTAATCTTAACTTAAATGATACTTTTTGTTACCCAGTGCTTCATTCTTCTTATTTGTTGCAAACGGGCAATGTCCAGGTGACTGTTTGTCCCTTAGACCAAAGCTCAGAGTGGAAGTTTCTGATATTTGACTTTTGTTGTCTTTTTAGCTGTAACACACTCCCAATGTGCTATTTTTGCTGTTGTTCTTGCACATGAAGTTTGCAGTTGATGTATGAAAATGTTGTTTAAAATTCACAGGTTATGCAAAACTCCCTTTTAAGTGGTTTGACTACCTCAGGGAAACTGACTCAATAGCAGCACCAGTAAAGCTCTTCAATAAGGTAATAAAAATTATACATGTTTGTACTGGAATTCGTATTTTCTTTTTATTTTTGCATAGTGCATGGGATGGACCCATTTCATTAAATACAGTTTTGAAAAACTCAGACTTTTAGAGATCAGAACCATTTGAGTAAACGAAGGTTGGTGTCTCTGAAATGTTAAATAGATGCAAAGGTGCAGGAAACTTCATCATTGATACTTAGGTTTTTTTCTATATTAAGTTGATTGAAATTCCTGTTTCAGTTTAAGCTGTGCTTAAACTATCTTAACGAGCATGTCTGTTTACTGATGTTTGCCTTGTTTGCTTCCCCAGGAAGTTCCAAATCATGGGTTTCATGTTGGCATGAAGCTGGAGGCTGTAGATCTGATGGAGCCTCGCCTGGTGTGTGTGGCCACAGTGACGCGCATTATCCACCGGCTTCTGAGGATACACTTTGATGGGTGGGAAGATGAATATGATCAGTGGGTGGATTGTGAGTCCCCAGACCTGTATCCCGTGGGATGGTGTCAGCTGACTGGATACCAGCTCCAGCCTCCAGCACCGCAGTGTGAGTCCTGCTGTCAATAATGGAAATGAATTTCATGGGGGCTCATTTTCCTAACCTTTTCCAGTTAGGTCCCCAGGCATAACAAAAATAGAACAAATTCCTGCTAATGCCTAAAAGTTCTAATTCACAGTTCTAATCTCTCCCACTTTTATTTCTAAAGTACTTCTGAGTGTTTTTTACTATTTTTCAATGCCAGAAGATGCTGATTTGACGCAGGGAAAAAGACTTACTTGTCAGTTCTGGAGGACATCACTGAGAATTTATATTGCTTTAAGACTGTCAGTGTATCTGTTTCACCTCCTGAATTTGGTAGAACTCAACCTATGCAGAAGCTGTATCTAATTTATTACATCACAGCTTGTCCTGTCAGATCAAGTGATAATAACTGATAACTGGATCTCAAGAGCTGTTGTTTAATGAGAGGGTAATGAGAGAGTTCATGTTAAGTAGTTCAGTGCAAGTTGTTTTTCCACAATAAATTTCTGTCTTTGTTCTGTTACTAAGGAAAAATTCTGTAACTGTGTTGCAGCTTTGATGCATTCTGAAGTGTTTATTTTTTTAAAATAATAAGCATAAATTTTGAATTCTTCATTTTTTGCAGCATCAAGAGATAGCCAGTCAAGTTCATCCAAACAGAAGAAAAAAGCTAAATCGCAACAGTACAAAGGACATAAGAAAAGTGGGTGACAAAGTAGTGTTTGCACTTTTCCTGTTGTTTTAAAGTTTGTGGTCTCTGCCTGAGTCTCTGTTCTATTTGGAAATCTTTGTGTCTAAACAGGTGTTACGCTTAAAGGTGCAGTATGCCATAAAAGGAACTTTTTCATTGAGAATAACCATTTTTTTTATAACTTGTGATAGGGCAGATGTTGCTAATAATAATAATAATCTATGAATTGTAGATGGACAATGATTAAAATATTTTTGTATTCTGACATAATTTCAGTTAAATTATATATTGGCTGTGTAGTTGTACTACCTTGTACAAACAGTTTTCCCTCTGCTCTCTATAACACAGGTGGAGGAATAAGAGCAAAGTTACTGGGATCAGAAAGAGTGAGGTGTAGAAAATTTAAATTATCATCTAACTGGCTCCTCTTTAAAACAAAAAAGCTACTTATTGGCCAAATTTTTTGGTTTAGGCATCTGTGTAAATTAAGCTTTTATATTATTACTTTCAGAAACAAACAGCATTGCTGTATGTGGCTGTTCTTGTCACAGTAAAATACAGTAATGACTTTATTAAGAATCTGAAGTGTTCAGGTTCTTTGCACAGTAATTGATTCCCTTGGAATCAAATTGTCAAAATATCAAATTAGCTTGGTTAATTTAGACTTGTTGCCAGAGTGTTTTGTTGTTGTTGAGAACTAATGTGAGGAATTAAAGCCTTGTCTTCCTGGTAAATTTGTGAATGGATCTATTAAGGCCAATTGGAACCTTCTTCCCCAGTCATTGAGAATACAACCTTTGCTGTGTTGATTGTTGGGCATGAAAAGAAGTTGACTAGTGAGTGCCACAGATAAACCAGGTGTCTGGGAAGTTCTTAGAACCTCTTGTTAAGTGCCTCAAACATTGCACTGGTTTTCCTTTCTGCTGCTGGAGGAAATAAACATTAAAATAAACAGTAAAATCCAGGTCCTTTCAGAAACTTGCAGCAGTATTTTTAAAATAGAATTCAGATACTGGAAAATTCCTCATTTGAGAATATCCAGGGAAAGCTGTGAGTGCTGTTGCCTTAAGCTAGGGAAATATGGCCCTATGGTTAATTACCTTTGTGTAGGACCTGCTTTTTGATAATTCTGCACTGTCTGAGCAGATTTTTTTAGCAAGCTGTGCTAGATGTCATACTCCTTACCTTATCCCTTTCCTAATACCTCTGCTAGTTTCTTGCTACCCCTCTTACAGTAAGTGTGACCCAAACCTGAAAAATTAATTCCTCTTACTTAGTGCCATAGGAAGCTTTAGTCTAGCTTTAGAAAATTTAGTCTAGTGAAATTGTTCTTCATTTCTCACTAACCTGAGGTAAATGTTGGCTGTAGAAGCAAGGAAAACTTCTGATTGTGTTCTGGACTGTTTGCTCAATACTAAGAAATCCTCTTAATTACCAGAAGATGAGAGAACAAGGTCATGAACAGTTAAAACTGGCTGCCTCCTACATGAGTTTTTTCTAAGTAGGTTATGGCAATGGGAGTGCTGAGTCACAGGAAATAACACTAAAAATGTCTTCTGAAGCTTTTTCTTGTTCAGCACTTGTAAATAAAATAGAAAGTTATTTTGTAAAGGATTTCAGTCACAAAACCATATAATGCAGCACTGATGTTTTTATGGTACCATGTAAAGCCACCACAGATGATTAACAAGGAACTCTGTGTATGTCTTAAATTAGGTTAGTTTTAGCAGGGCAGGGTTATTTCCACACATTTTTCTCAAGTGCTCGCAACACAGCCCAGGATGTCATTGAGTCATTCTGCTGTGTGTAACGATGCAGATTTCTGCTGCAGTATCCCCTCCTTCCTGGGAGCATTGGAAGTGCACGTATTCTCTGGGAAGCAGAACTAATTGCATCGTAAACACTTTGGGAATCCTTCTGGGGATACACGAGAATGTCCCCCAATTCCCTTTCCAACAGTGTTTGTTTCAGTGAGTAGGGTTTTGTACTGTGTACCTGCTGCACAGAAGGCTGTGCAGGTGAATTCTTGAAGGGTAACTTGCCAGCATGCCTGGACAATTAATAATGAAGGATGCATTATCTGCTGGTATTCCTCTTGGGTGTATATATCAGTATAAGGTTACTGAAATCATGATCTGACCCTCCATATTTTCAAGGTTGGGATTCTGTAGACACCATTCTGCCTCATTAATCTCTCTAAAAGGCTCATCTTGCAGTTGTTTTATAAGAAGAATATTTAAGCAGGGTGGTACCTTTAGCATATGCATAATCAGTTACCTTTTCAGGGCTAGGCATTTGTTTGTCTGTGTGACAGTTCTGATAGGACTGAAGCATCAGCAGCCACAGTTTTGATGTAGCTGAAAGCACTGATTTGTGTTACAGATCTTGTTCCATCAATACCACAGAGAACATGCCTTGGGCACAGAATGGGAGCATCTTAGTGGTAAAGGAGAAACATGGTAGTTTGTATGGGAAATGTTTTAATAGCATTTTTTCATTAATGCAGTGTTTAATAATTGAGGGCATTTTAGAAGTTTTTTCTACACACTGAAATGGTTATTTATGTTACAGTAAGGCACTGTAAAAATGGGAAATACCATTCTAAGGGAATTAAGAGTATATATTTTTAGAGGTGATAAACTTTTCTGGAGAGGATCCCTGGAAGCATCCTTCTGTCTCTTAGGCACACACACTGAAACAACTGCAGCCTCAAACTGAGCCAAGATGTCTTGGGTGTCCAGGCAGAGGAATGTGTGTGACTGTGCAGTGTAACTGCAGCAGAAATAATTCACAGCATTTGTATTTCATTGATAGAGCATGAAATAAGTAGGTCATGGTATTTAAGGAATGGCCTTGAAGTCCTACCAGCAGCCTCTAGAATTCAGGGACTACGATGTGGTTGTTGAGAACAATATTCCCAGTAATAACTGAATAGTGCCATTGTACAGGCCCTGGTTTTCCAGAATGGGTGAATATCAATCAGAGCCATTTCTCAGTGAACAGTCAGAGTTGCCTGATGCACTTTAACCCGAGCGTTTATTTTAGTTTGACTTGATGTTTAGAGAGGAAGATACCAGTTGGGAAGAAACCTGTCAGTTTGTCCAGCCCACCCATGGCAGGTGAGGTGCGGAGGAACTTCTCTGGGGATGACGAGTTGATTCCTCCTCCATACCAAGCCCTTCCAGCACAGACAGCCCCTGAGGCCTTCCAGCCTCCCAGGAATAGCCAGGAGTTCAGTCCCAGCCTCCAAACAGGTAACTGGTCACAGCAGTGTGTCACTGCAGAGTGGGGAGCTATGGTCCAGGGTGTCATGTGCTGACTCATCCAATCTTTCTTTTTTCCTTTTTTTTTTCCCTTTGAATTTTAGTTGGGTTTTTTTGTGGTTTTTTTTTGTTTGTTTGTTTGTTTGTTTGTTTGTTTTTCTGTTAGAGAGCTTTTCATTCTCACTGATGCACCACATCACTGAATGAATCATAGCAGAGGACTGCAGCTGCTTTAGAATTTCAGAGGAAGGAGGTTGTGGTGTGGGTTACTGAGAATCCCAGAGGGGCTCGGTAGAGTGTTAAAATACAAAAATGCACTCTGTAAAACTGAGTAATGTGGATCTGGGAGTATTGGATGTAAACAGGTCATTAGTGTGGATTATCCTTTGCAGAGAAAATAACTCTACGCAGTAAATAAACATTTTTGTCTTTGTATCAGAAAAAGGCAGTTATCTGGGAAAATATCTTTGGAATGTGTTATTTGAAATTTTGTGGATTACTGAAAAAAAAACATTTGAAAGAGTGTAATTGTGCATCTGTATGAGTGAGCAGAGAAAAACTCCTAAAAATTCATCAGTAGTATTGAGGAAGGCGATTAAAATTTTGAACTTAGTAAGTATAGTTTACATAATGTAATCAATCTTCAATTATACAAGTTCACTTCAAGGATCTGGTAGTTTTTTCTCTTCCTTTTTCCTAATATCTCTGACAAGATAATGCAGCAAATTATTGCTAACAAATATGTTGTGGCAATACGAGCTGTCAGACAGGCTGGATGATGCTCTCCGTGCAGGACAGTTGCCAGGTTGATAGCTTTAGCTTCAGATTTGCTTCATTACTCCTGTAAGCTTGACTTAGTCTGCACAGGCTGCCCTGTCAGCACACTCTACTGCCTCTGGAATACATCCAGAACAGTTTCTCTTGTCCATGTGTTATCCTTTAACAGGCTGAGGAAAAAGGAACCCACATGCCACCTTTAGACCCTGAGGAGAACCTTTACTCTGTTCTGCACACCTCTCAACACTTCTCAAGGACCCCTTTAGTGTCACTGCTGTGTACATGCTGTGTTTAACAGAGCCTTTGATGCCAAAGAGAAGCCTTGCTTAGGGGAGAGTGTTCTGGAGCATCTATTTCTGCACAACTGTTCTTCTCTTATTCCAAATCTACACCTGCATTGCATTTCTATAGTGTAAAGACATACACAGTCTGAATTTGTGTTGTTAGATCTCACAGTTCCTATGAAAAGCCTGTGTTCCTTGGTTTCTGATACTCAAAGCTTTCTATGATCAATTGAGGGGAACTTTTCCACACTGAGTTTTGGTAAGGCTGGACAAAACTAGTTTTGTTTGTGGTGTAGCCATGTCGTTGTCCAAAGGTGTTTATTTTTATATTGAAACCGGTAAGACCACACCTTTTCAGTCTCTAGGAAGGAGGCATAACCTTGATACCATCTAATCAATTTAAACACGTTTGAGATTGGCTAGAACTCATTAATTACATACATATTCCTCAGCATCATTCGTTGCCTTATGTTGCAGTAGCTGTAGGACAGATGGAGGCACAGTGCAGGGGATGTTTGCAGGGCTTTGAATGGAGTTAGTAAGATGAGTAACAAAACAGCATCTGCTCTGAAACTTCTTGCCCGTGGGAGATCTCAGTAAGGTTCAAACCCAATTCTTTCTCCTTTTGTATTGTCATGAGCAAGGAGAAAGGTTCAGCACTTCTTCACCTCATTTGTATGAAGTGGTTTTGCTCTCTAGCAAATTCCTGGTGCTGCTTTAGGGTGCATGAGTACTTTGCATCTTTCAGTCATCTGAAATGATCTCTTAAGCACTGAAATTCACCTGTTGGACTGCTTCACTTTTGAAAAGAATATACAGCCAACCTGGCAGAGGAGGAGACTGTTCCCAGAGATTCACCCAGCTTTGGAGCATGTTGCTCCATTCATATTGGTTTTGGGAGGTTTGAATGTCATGGCATCAGACACAGTCTGTGTCCTGGCAAATCACTGAGAATGTAAAAAGGGAGTACCTGGCCCATCTGCATCCCTTTTCCTTCAGTTGGATGACTTCCACTAGCTTTCCTTTTTCTTCTTTCAAGTAATTTGGTGTGTAGCTGTAACTAAGCTTTTCTGATGGAAGATTGTAGTTAAAAGCTATATAATAGGAACAAATGAGGTAAGATATCATTAAACATATAAATGTCAGGACTTTGGTTCAAATGAGCCAGAGACAATCCAAATCATGGCAACTGCTGTTACTCCTATACCTGCAGGAGCTTCCTGCTGGGGTGAGAGAAGGGAAGCAATGTGCATGGTGGGTTGGTTTGTATCCCTGACCTCTGTGTAGCCTTTGCTTAAGGCATTGCAACATAGCCAAGTAGCCAATTGCGTGTCTTATCATTTAGACAGCACTTTGTTGTCCCCCAGAGATCAGGAATCTTGGTCAGAGTTGGGCATGATGCAGGGAAAAGTATTTGAGAGAAAAAAATAAGGGATTGTGGGCTGTGTAGGTGGGAGGAAAAATCTATTAAAGAAAGATAGGAAGAGCTTGCATTGTGCTGCAACTTTTGACATCTTCTACTATCTTAATTTTCAAATTTTATTTTTATTTAGCTCAAGAACTTGTTTCAACATAGAAGATGACATAGAATATTTATAAAAGAATAATCAAACAGCTTGTAAGTTACTGAAGGGCTACCGGTAGCAGCAGGTTATGGGTTGGGGTTTTTTCCTTTCACTGCATATTTCTGCATTTCAAGACACATTGATGATGTATATAAACTTTATATTCAATAATTATAAACTTTGATACTTTTCTCATTCATTTGGTCATAGAGAATCATTTATTTTTGTATAATCAACCCTTTAGTGTGGGTACTGCACCTTTAATGAACGTTTACATGTTTTGTTTTCAGTGTTCTTTTCATTGTGCTCATATTTTGATAATCATCTCTATTCATTAATGAAACTGCAAAAGTAATTGTGACATTATTGCTATTCATAACATCTTTGTCTTAGATCTCATTTCTATTTAATTTTGGCAAAAGAAGAGAGAAGACTAAAACTACAAAAAAATGTTTAGCTTGCATGAAACCTTCAGGGATCTTAAAATTTTAATGATGGATTGAGAAATCTTTGTCAATACATTTTGTTCTCTCACATAGTGCAGTAACTGGGCTAAGTAATTTGAATTGTAGGTTAACTGTTGGCCATTTCCAATCTCATTTTCACTTGCATAAAGACTAAATAGGAAGCAAAGTGGTTTAGAAGTTAAAGTGGTTTAAAATACTCAGATCTTGAGAAAACCTTGTAGAGAATATATTATTGTAAGTAATTTGAAATCTGTTAATATTAGAGCGTAACTTAAGGTTCCATCTGCACTCACAAAGTGTCTGCTCTCTCTGGGATCCTGAGTGTTAAAGCATAACTAAAATGCAGAATATAAGAAAATGGGGAATCTGGGGTGCTCCCAGTATCAATAATACTAAGTAAATTTAAAGAAAAGTTGCACTTTAAATTATATAGATGTTTAACGTGAATTTTTGATTTGTAGTGACTTCATTGCAGCTGAAGGAGGAGTTGCTGGATGGAGAGGAGTACAGCTTCCTGCAGGGAGCATCTGACCAGGAGAGCAACGGCTCTGCCAGCTACTACATCAAACAGGAACCCTGAGGCAGCTCCCAGGAGTGAGGGGCACAGCTTTGGTGATAGGAAAAGAACCTTTCTCCAAGACTGTCTGATTCTGTTCCCACTTGGATGGTGCAGTTCAGGTGACCGTGCCTGGGGCACTTTGCTAACTGTAGATGAATTAGATCCAGTTCAGAATTTTTTGGAAGGGCGGGGAAACTATTTTAGTGAAAAAGATTTTTCGATTTATTAAAAACAAAAAAAATGGACACTTTTGTGTTGTATTTGAAGCTTTTGAAAGAATTTTGTAATATTTTCAAGTTCAGATTTATTGTGCATTGTTAACAGGAACTGAAATTCTAATTTTTTGGTAAGATGAAAGTTTAATTAGCATGGTTGTGGGAAGCAGTTGGAGGAAGATATAGTTGCAAATACAAATGAACTGTCATAACAAATGAACCTTTTTGGTACAAGTTGGGAGACTTTTAGACTCTTGTGAACTGCACTGGTCACGCCTCTGTTTTTTTAATTGTGAAAATAAGGCTTTTAAGCCCTAATTTAGAGGCATAAACTGTATGTTGGAAGATAGTCCTGTAAAGCTCTACTCAGTGAGTAGCCCCAAGTGCAACGGAGCCATCACCTGAGGAAGATTTTAACTTTTCAAGGTGTTTTTATTTAGTTTAAAATACCTTTTTCTGCATAAGATTTTGTTTTTTAATGTTCCTTAGGGTCTGATTCAGTGCCCATTAATATCAGTAGCCTTGTCTCCATCGACTGCAGTGGGCATTGGATTGGATCTAGAAAGCCCTTGTCTGTACATGAATGTCTGTAGTCTTGGAATGCTTCAGCAAATGTTTACAGAGCCTTATGCCAAACCGGAACTTCAGAAAATTCCCTCATTGGAAGATTAGTTTTAGCTCTGAATTTTGACTGAAGAAGCAGCTTAGATGGACAGTCACTAAGGACTCCCTTGGTATTGGGAAGGAACTTGTGAGTATTCTTGTGGGTTGTGGTTTTTTTTTTTTTTTTCATTCAGAAAGCCCTAAATGTTTCCTTACCATCCTAAGTATTTATCTGTGACCATTCAGAACTGATGTGCCACGTGGTTTCAGGTGAGCTGAAAGGAGCCCTACATTGTGGATTAAAAATGAGTTCAGTCCTGCATAGCCTGCAATATTCATGTCTTGCTGCAATAGTGTAACATAAGGGTTGTGACTTGAGAACAGTATAAAAATCACATGGTTTCAGTCTATAATTCATAAACTGGATTTGCCCATTGCCTGGAATTCTTATCTCATGTCAAGTATCCCATTAGCCCCACCTGGTCAACTTCTAGATTTTTCCAAGGCAAAAGTCACATAAAAGGGTGAAAATGACAACCACTTAAACACAAAGTGTTTTTGCAGGAGCTCTTAATAATTTGGATTTTATCTTTCCATATTTTTAACCTTTGTACATTTTTGTAAATGGAGTTGATGAGTGAGGTGGTTGATCAGCCCTGCAGAGCTGTGGCTGGAAAAATGTGCATCAAGAGCTTTAGCTTTTACCAGTAAGGTTCATTAACTAAACTCTCAGGAATTATCTCATAAATTCTATAAGTGCTTCTGGGTCTTCACAGGTCCCCTTCAGAGCAGTACAATGACTCTTGACCATAAATTAGGGCTTAAAAAAAAATCGATCAAAAATTATTAACATCTGTATTCCTACAGCCTAAGAAGTGCTTTAAGGATATCAACCCACAGAGCCCCAGGAGACCATTTTTGTACATTGTTGTTTGAGCTTAAAAAAAAAAGGTGCATAGAAAGTTGAAAACCAGCAGTTTGATTATTTTCTAAAATATTGCTCTAACTTTGGGTACATAGTATTGGTGATATGCACAGGTTTACCTCATTCTATGCAAGAGGGGTTAATTATGTAAAGTTTTGTATTTACTACTGGAAGTAAAACATGTCGTGTATAGTGTAGGAGTGTCTGGAATCCTTTCCTCCCTTACTGGTAACATTTCTTAAATAATGACCCGTTTTTAACAACAGCTTCCTCTGTTGACAGAATCTGTTAATCAGATTACAAGAATCTGTAACTTCAGGTGGTAAAGACATTTTAGCTCTCTAAGACAGCCATAAAAAGGACTTTGTTGGACCTGGTAGACTTCAAATGCCTTATCTCAGATTCTGACCCACCCATGAAGTTTATTTTGAACAGCCTAGATTGGAGAAGTAGGATTAGAGACCATTGTAGTGACACTTTGAACTTTGACTGTTTGTTTTCCTATGTTCTCAATTTAACCTGCTGTGTAAAATCCAGCTCTGCAAGCATTGATTTGGTTTGGTAAGTATAGCACTATTCATTTTTTTTTTTTAAATGCAACAACTTGTGGGTTGTCCCAGTCAGCTGGAACAAGGTTCTCACAGTCTTGCTTTCTTCTCTCATCAATAGTTTCTGTCTTGAGTAGAAAAACTGTCGCATTAATTAGTGTTTCCTAAGGCAGAAGGTCGGGCTGGTTAATGAGTGAGATGTATTGCCAGGTCACTAAACCTGGGCTCCTGAGTATTGCCTAGGCTCATCCCTGATTTCAGAGTTGGTCTTCAAATGTCAGGAGGGAAAATTAGTCCTTAACACACTTCCTGTGCTGGAGAAATGTAAGAATCTCTTCTGTCAGTCTTTATAATATTGTTATTCATCAAACACTACAGTCTTGTGAGGTGATGTACATTCTCGGCTACCTGTGTGACTTCAGCAGTTGGTGAAATGTCTTTTGTGTCTCTGAGTTCATAGTATGCCTCAATTTAATTGTCAAGTACAGTGACATCTGTGCTAAGCAAACCATGGAAGGAGCTGCTGGAAGTCACTTGCTGAGGGGAAGCTCAGGAAAACCTGAGCAAGGTGCTACCAGGGATGTGATCTCTGGAGAGCCTGTGGGGTGTCCCTGTGGCAGCTCCCTGGCTTTGCAAAGCATTCCCGTGGCTCTGGGATGTTTCTCTTGGCTTCAAGCTGTGGTACCTGGCTGAGAGAGCAGAAAATGTTGGACACCTGAAACCTTCAATGGGGTCGGACTAATTCTGGCATTTGGCAGAGCAGGTTTTCTGACCATGAGGCAGCCCAAGCCCTGTCCCTGACTTGCTGCCCCTTTAATTGCTCCAAATCTCTGCTGATCTTTGTTACATTTTCAGTAGAACTCTAACCTGTTCCTTGCTACGTCTGAAGAAAGCTACAGCAGTTATTGATTCCTTGTTCTACGGATACTAACACGGGTTTCGGTGTTTGTTTTGGTTTTTTACTGTTGTTTTCTGTGATGTGAATACCCTCCCTCAATCTTTGTACGATGGTGCTAATAGATTTGGTAACAATCCTTTATTGGGAAGGGATTTTAAAAAACTGTGATTTCAGCTGAATTTTTCTTCCTTTTGATTTTTTTTTCATATTTAAAATTAAAAGCCACAGCCATTTATACAAAAAAAAGGCATCAGCTTTGGCCCCTGGGAAAATGTTGGGGTGGGAATCAAGATTAAACAAATGGGGTTTTTACATAATTTCTGTATGTATTTGATATATAGATCAATATCTGTACAAATTTTATCTTTTATTTTCTTGGTAATTTGTGTGGTCAGTGAGAGAGTATTTAAAGCTTTCTCATGCAATGTACATAACTCAGTGAAAAAATGCTTTTGGAGAAATTAATGTTACTTTCATTTTTATGAGACTGCAGATTTTCAGCATGGATGTGAAAAGCATTAAAATTATAACTTTGTGTACGATGAAAATAATTCACTAAATTTGCCTTTTTTACACAAAATAAAAATGATAAAAAGTCTTTTCCTGAATAGTGATTGTTTTGTTTTAAAGACACTCTTAGCCCTAAATGCACTTCAGCTTATTTCTCTCAAGATAATGTACATTAAAAATACTTGCAATCTGTATAAACATGAATATTTTAAGTAACTGGATATATTGGTCTGATAACAAATCGTGTGAGGCCCTGAACACAAAGTAACAGGTTTGATAAGAGAAGGTAAATTAGATAATAATTTCAGAGAGCAATCTTTGCACTTGGGTCTCATTTCATTTAGTATTAATATTTGTATAAGGAGGGAAATTTTGTGGTATCCCTTTTTTCCTCTAGCCATGTTGGAAATAGCTCCAGCCTCCCTTCAGCTCTCCCTCTGCAGATTTGCCACTGCTTGAGTCCAGCAGCTGTGCCAGGGCCACATGTCAGTGGCTCCTAAATGACTAAAATGACTTTTATGAGTATTTGAATAGGGGTCTGTTCTAAGTGAATGCACCACAATGAATTAATTCACACCCATTTATTTGACAGTCACTTTCAGCACTAAGATAACCGTGGTTGCTCCCAGGGCACCAGCTGGAATGAGATGAGGTGTTCGAAGGCACAAACCACTGTGGGAACCCATCACTCATAGATCCAGTCGTGTGCACAGGGTTTGAAGTCGATGAGCTCTGCAGGTTTGAACCACAGGTTGATCTCCTTCTGTGCACTCTCCACGGAGTCACTGCCATGGATGATGTTTCTGTGGAAGGAGACAAACATTGTTCCCAATACACTTGCAGCAGCCTTGTTCTCAATTTGCAAAATCTTGGATGAAGCAGCTTGAGCAGGGAGACTATTGCTGTTATTTCAAGTAGAGTGTTCCAACACCCCACCCCCC
>VZTE01001962.1:19699-34253 GCA_013397775.1 Eulacestoma nigropectus | reverse complement strand
CCCCCCCCCCCCCCGCCCCAAGCTAATTATGCCTATCAGGGTCACTCTAGAGCTACTGTTCTACACCAGCCCCTGCCTGAGCTTACGTGCTGCTCTGGGGAGGAGCTGGACTGCAAACAAAAGTCAGCTTTGTACCACTTTCCTAAGCAACAGCTATGCACTGTGACCTGCAAATGAAATGCCATCAGACTAAGGTATCTACCACCAATTCTGGCTTTCTAGAATAAAAAACTACCAACAGTTTTTGTGTTGGCAGTTAAACAGTGAGTCGGAGTTGTTGAGTTTTTAGTGTAAATTAATAGACTGAGCACAAACCTTCCCACTTGAATGCAGAAGTCACCACGGATGGTGCCAGGCTTGGAGTCTGCAGGGTTAGTTTCCCCCAGCATTATCCTCCCAGTTTTAACCACGTTGAGTCCTTCCCATACCTTAAAGTAAAAACCAAGAAGTTCTGTTAAGCCATGCTTATACAAAATACTGACAACTCGTCTTTGCTTTACCATGTTTTGCAAAGAAACAAAGGCTCTACCACTAAAGAAATTAACCTTGCCTAGATAGATTCTCTCTTAAGCCTGTAAAGGTGACAAGGGAAAAAACATATTAACTAGAAGTAATTGTAAAAAGGACTATCAACATTGTTACTGCAGTGGAGATAGGTTACCAAGCCTCAGAGTTAATGTACAAGGCCAGTTCCCAACCCTTTGTGTTGTGGTGGGATAGGGACACCCTGCTGAGTGTTCTCTCCTAGTTCATAATCACACCCAGAGATGCTATTAGAGAAGTACCTTGTTTTGAGGGGAATGTAAGAATGAATGACGCAGAAATTGGGTTTCTGTGTCAGAAAGCCTGATCTTTTTTTGCCCAAAACAGATTTTTGGTGCAGAAGATCTGCTTTCAGGAATTTTGCTTTATATATTTATATACTACGCATTTTAATATCAATTTTATATGTGCGCTTTTCCTATTATATAGTAATTTCACCATTCTAATTTTAACTTTTTCTTTTGCCAGTATCAGAACTAGGTAGTTTGAAAAAAATGTTTCTGCAACAATATCTCTGAATATTATTAGTAATTTATAGAGCAAGATATTCAAGAAAGTAATCTTAAACTAAAATCAAGCCACTTACCATGGCCACAATGGGTCCAGAGTTCATGTATTTAACCAAACCAGGGAAGAAGGGGCGGTCTTTCAGGTCAATGTAATGTTGTTTGAGAAGGTCTTCAGAGGCCTTTAAAAGGGCAGATGTAACCTTAAATATCATTTTCTAAATATCACTGAACAGAAGGTGTTACAGGTGTAAGACTATTAGTGATTAGATTCACTAATAATTAATGTTACCAACACTGCTGCAGTGCTATTGTGGGTATTAATGTGAGCTCCTGCTATAACATTAAGAGAGTTCTTTGTGGCAGTGCTGGGAATTGTCAATATGGTTTCTTTGCACTGAAGCGACCCTCAGCGATAAGCAGAGTACGGGGTTCCTGGGTGATGTTACCCAACGCAACCTTTCAGCCAAGGTCATTGCAACTGTCAATCGGGCTGCATTAAACCAGTGGAGCAAAATTCGCTTTTTTTGGAAAGGGGAGAAGCCGTGTGCTGGGCAGGAAGCCGGGCCTGACGCGTGCTCAAGCACAGCCGCCATCAGATCCCCCTTCTGCCGTGGGCGAAGCCGCAAAGGGAGATTCTCTGTATGTGTGTGGGGGTGCGGTGAGCCCCTCTCGGGCAGGGCAGGGACGGGGTTTGGCGACAAGAGGCAGGCACTCACGTGCACGAACTTCATGGCCACGAGCCGGAACCCCTTCTGCTCGAACCGCTTGATGATCTCCCCGACCAGCCCGCGCTGGACGCCGTCGGGCTTGATGGCGATGAAGGTGCGCTCGCCGTTCCCCGCCATGGCGCTGCGGGCGGGAGCGCGGCGTAAGGGGACGCGCGGGCTCAAGGTCGGCGGCGGCCATGGCGGCACCGCCCCGCCACGCGGCACCGCCACCGAATGTCCCCCCCGGCCCCGCCGAGCCCGGCCTGGCTCCACCGATCCTCGCCGGGCCCCGCCGCCCGCACCCCCCGTGCCCCTGGAGCGCGGGGCCCGGCCCGACCTCACCTTCCCGGAGCTGCTGCCGCAGCCGCTACCGCCCGCGCCGCTGCCGCCGGAGGAAGAGGCGGAGGAGAAGCCGGGCGGGCCGCGGATCCCCCGCCCCGCGCAGAGGAGGAGCCGCCGGGCCGGCGGCGCTTCGGGGGCGGGACCGCCAGCACCGAGCGGGACCGGGCCGGGATGGGGTGGGACGGAACCGGACGGGACAGCGACCGCTGCCGGGCCCGGCGGCCGGGGGTCGGCTCTTGGCCAGGCCCGGCCGCACCTGTCGCTTTCGCCGCCTCGAGGGTTATTAATTTACAGACGCAGCAACTGTGGCTTAACCCTTTAAGGGACTGAAGCGACGGCGGATGTTTAACACAACTAAATAATTTTTTACTCACTGGTGCTGGGTTGGCTGTTTTCAGGTATCCCCGCGGTCTGAGGGTTGGTCCTGCCAACCCGGCTGCACCGCACAGCACGGCTACAGCTCCTCAAAAGTGTATTTATCACAGAATAGTGATGTGGGATCCGTAACCCAGGAACGTTATTGGTAATTTTATTGGGAAGATGAAGCTGCCAACTGTCAAAACCTGACAGTCCCTGAACTGTGTCACAACGCGAAGCAGGGAGTGTGTTGTTACTTTTTATGATGTTTACTACTTGGCCCTTTACTAGCTGATAAAACACCTTTTCCTGAGCAAGTTATAATCTCACACCATCACTGCACGTGGGATATTGATGAAATAACCTCTGCAGTCCTTGCATTGTGTCTTATTGAGGGGCCAGTTAGTGGCTTCACAGGGTCAATTAGTGGTGTCACACTGGACCTGCTCAGGCACCTCAGCCGTGCAGGACTGCTGGCCTCCACCTTTTCCCAGTCTCATCACATTAGAAGCACTAATCAGCAGCTTCCTGACAACCCCCGTATCTCTGGACAACCCACATTTCTCTGTTTTGTGGAATCAAGAAATCTTAAGTAACCGTTCAAGCAAAGATTAAACGGGAGACTACTCATCTTGTGCCCAGGTTTGTGACATATTCTCTTCCTCTCCAATTAACTTTTAACTTAATTGTTTTTCTTCTATAACACTGAATATTTTCAGAAGAGAATCTCACAGCCTCACCTACAGCTTCACAGAGAATTTGTTCCCTCTCCTTATACTCATTAATTAAATATAAGACAAAATATTTTAAATTTCCTTTTTTTTTTCACTTAAGAAATACTTCACTTAAGCAAATATTGTTTTATTTTGTACCATCTCTTTTTAGGAGCTCGGTATCACCATAACGTATCATAAGCTTTCAATATTCACTGCATAGTTCAGTATTCAGATACAATAACTCACTGTGGGGGAAAAAAATTGTGGAGTTTGAGCAACTGATACCATGAAACTCTTGCTCTTAGTGATTAAAATGTTGCAGGGATATAAATACATAATATCAATCCCAACTTCCTCATCCAATACAACTTTTGCTGTGAAAACTGAAATGCCTTCTGCATTATGATGACTGTACTTCTTTACATCATTAAATAAATACAAAACGATAGTGCTAAAGTCACTTGTGAAACAACTTATCCACGGACCGTTTGCTTTGTAGTTCCAACTACTAAGGAAAGGACACAAATGAGAACAAAGCTAAATTATCAGCTGTTCAGCTGGCAAGCAAACACCACTTATTGCTCTGTGCAATGTCAGAGGGCTGATGCACTGAAGTGGCTGAAGGTAGAATCTCCCTCATCCATCCTCACATTAATTTTCTTTTCACATAAAAGGACAGTTCATAAAGCCTGACCGGTTAATCTTTCCTTAAAATGCTAAATAAATCCCATGTGGAAGGAAAAAAGAGCAAGTTGAAATAATGTCAGTGTGGAGGCCAGTTGTCATTTTAGCCAGAGCTGAGCTCTCTATGGGCACAGCATGTTCTGGGGAGAGAAATGGGCTTTTTTCTGCAGCTGTTTTAGGAATGGGGACACACTTGACTTGATATCAAGTAAATCCTCAACATTTGGGCATATTAGCAATGCATTTACACACCATCAGTTGTCCTCTAATGTTTTAGCAAAGTTAACCTCTGACTCTGAGCCATTTGCATATTTATTTACCAAATAAATTTTTACCCATTTTTTTTCTATTTACCAAAATACCCTCTATGACTATAAGTACTTCAGAAAAATATGTTATCTGCTCTGTGTTTTCACCTCATATCTCTCAACCCCAGAAGCAGCTTCTAAAAAGTGCAATTCCATCTATAACTTGACAGCTTTTAAATCAAATGAGCAGCAAGCACTGACAATATTTAACATCCACAACACAGCAATCTCACTGTTTTCTGAGGTTTCTACCAGGGAATTCTTTGGAATAGCTAGAGGCTGGTAGCTGCTCACAGACAGTGGGGATATCAGAAGATCCAGGCTGGGTGTTAATCATAGATCCACTCATGAGCACAGCTTCTGTAATCAGCCAGTTCTTCGGGAGTGAACCATAAATTGATCTCTGTCTCAGCACTTTCCACAGAATCACTGCCATGAATGATGTTCCTAGGAAAATAAAAGGTGAATATAAGCGTAAGAGAATTCTTAAAGTAAAGCAAGCTTCTTGTTTTGAAGTGGTTCCCATTATGGACAGGAGCTTTAAGTAACAGTAAAGTAGGAAAAGACACAGTGTAGGTAGTGCCAGCTTTGCTCCTCATTTTTGTCAATGGGGACAACCACAAATTGATTTCCATCCTTAGATCGTAACATGACAGGGGCACAAGGAATGGCAGCTCCATGTGTAAGACAGAGAAGGATGGAGCACATTTCCTGCAGATATCATGATATAACACTTGGCATTTAGTGCCTTTGGATGATACCAAAAGTTTTAAAATTTACCTTCCAACCTGGACACAGAAGTCCCCACGAATAGTGCCAGGCTTGGAATCAAATGGATTGGTTTCCCCCAGCATCACTCTTCCAGTCTTAATCACATTAAGACCCTCCCACACCTTAAAGAAAAAAAAATTTCCACTGAGATTATTAAATTTTAGCAGCAGTTAAATTATACCATCCACAAGAACACAGGGCTGTCCATCATGGCACAAATCACCATCTGAATATCTGTCATAGTGAGACGTATTTTATCTCCAATTCTTCTGTCAGATTCTTGAAGCATCTGCTCAGATGGTCCCCTTCTGTACAATCCCCCTCCTCACCCAGGGTGGGGAGAGAACAATTTTCCATCTCAGTATGTCAAACAGCCTCACAGAGCTGTCTGCCCATGGGAGAGCTGGACCTCAACTATTTTACAAATACATTATCAAGGAGAAAAAGAGAAATAGAGTAAAAATATTCCACCATCCTTTTTCAGCTTGCTTACTATATGGCATTTCATAGTGGGGCTTTTGTGCAGGTTTACTGTTTCTCAAGGTCCTGGTTTTGATTCCCTTTTGCCCTGCCCTTTTCCTCAACAAACTGACTCGAAGGAGAGAAAGATTATGAGAAAAGATCAAAGAAAAAGGAGTTAACAGCACATGTTCCTAATTACAGTATTTGAATCCAGATTTTTAAATCCTTTTAAAAATAGACTAGAATCCAACAAGTGACACAATCTCATTACAGGGAAGACAATCAAGCAGTGTGATTTTCTTGCCAGGAACTCACCATGGCTACGACAGGTCCTGAGTGCATATATTGCACCAGGCCATCATAGAACGGCCGGTCTTTGAGGTCAATATAGTGTTCCCTCAGAAGGTCCTCAGAGGCCTGGGTTAAAAACCAGCCAGACAGAGAAAAAAGCTTACAGTAAGAACTTAAGAGCATAGTGAAATCACAGAGATTAACCACAGAGCGCTGGTAATCCTGAAACTTGCACGCACTTCAAAATTCTGCATTTCTAGCATCATTCTAGGAGCACTTTTGGTCGATACGAATTTGAACTGTTTGCTTTAACCACAACTAAACTTTTCTAAGTTTCTGTTGCCAATGCAGGCAGTTTAAGTGACCTGGGATTTGTGAAAGATACTCAAAGATATTTATTAGGCATAGGATGCACTTGAAAGAATATTCTCTTCAGACTAAGGACATCAGGTTACTAAAATTAGTGTGCTTAACATGTCTAAAGCATTTAGCCAGAGCTGGGAATTGGAACTTCTCCAAAAACATCCCAAGTACGACTTCTCAAAATTTCAGTTTTAAATGTTACAGAGGCCACATTTGTTGTTATAGCATACTGCTCTATTTGAAGGCTGCAGCTGATATAAAAAAGCAGACACAGCAATTAAGGAGAGTTTACATGTATTAATTTCATGGCCACCAGTTTGAACCCTTTCTGCTCGAAGCGTTTGATGATCTCCCCCACCAGCCCCCTCTGGACCCCATCAGGCTTGATGGCGATGAAGGTGCGCTCATCGATGGCAGCCATGGTCCTGAGGAGGGAGAGAATAAAAGTTGTTATTCCATGACTGTGCAATCCCAGCCCATCCCAGCCCCACTGCTATCAGTGTAATTAGATTGGTTGCATCTGAGGGTCAGTAATCCACGGTCTCCAAAGTTTGGACAAACCAGTGACTGCACACGGGCTTTCCCAAGCACTGCAGCAGTGAGTTTGAAGCATGGAAGGGTGCCTAGTGTAGGAACAATCAGCGAATACTGATATCAGAAAAGCTCTGAATGGAAAGGAAGGTAATGATCACCATGGATCCATCTTCCGTTAATAAATTAACCCACAATTTCACCTGGAAATTAGCAGGACCGGAGGGGCTCCGAGCCCCGCGCCGCTGCAGAGGCGTGTCTGCGCACAGCTGAGCGGGCAGGGGAGGGACGCGGGGGGCTGCGAGGAGGCTCTGCGGGGATGCGGTGACTCTGCCCGGGGACAGAGGGACCCTTCCCGCTGCCCTGCAACCCGGCTTACCCACTGGTGGCCCGGTGGCTCTGGTAAACCTTGAAACCTTGTCCCCCGCTGGTGGCCCGGTGGCTGTGGCAAACGGTGTCCCCCGCTGCTTCCCGGTGGCTCTGGCAGCCCGTGTCCCGCGCTGGTGGCTCTGTCAAGCCGTGTCAGCGCGGGTCCCCGCCCGGCTTAGCCGTGCCCCCCCGCACCGCAGACGCCGTGGCAACAGCGCGGCATCCCGCCCGCAGGGAGCGCCGTTCCCCCCTCAGCCCTGCTCCCGCGGGGGGGATTCGGGATGGATCCCTCTCCCCGATCCCCCGCCCGGGTCACATCAGCACCCACCCAGTGCCTCTTCCCCTTAGAGTAGGGGTGCTGGGCTCAGCCCTTCCAGCATTTCAGTCTTGCCTGCTGGATCCCGGTTTTTATTTAACAAAAGACACATAACATTATTTTAATAAAAATCTCATTATCATACTGTTCTGCTTGTATTTCCTCTTTAAAGAAGGTAATTAATTTTGTTTGGTTTTTTCTGGTTATACTATATTAGCTCTTTGAGTTAAAAGACCCTTCAACCATTTACCACTGAGCTGCTTTGCCTTGAGCATTTTATTGCCTTTGAGAGAATTGAGGATAAAGCATCTGGATGGAAATCTGTGCTTGTCCTGTTTTTGTTTCCCAAACTGGGATGAACTTCCTGGGCTCCGCTCCCTGGCTGTTCTTGAAAGCAAAACAATGAAGATTTCACTTCCCTCTGGGCAGGACTTTGCCGCTTGACAGAGATAAGTTCAGCTTTTTGATAACATGGATTTCCTTACATGGGATCCCTTCCCCACAGTCCATCACACATCCATATGGTACTTTGAATTCTGGTGGGAGACTCCAGATCTGACCTAAGCATCTATTCAACCAACCTGTTTTCTTGTATTCAGGGTCTTCTGTCATCACACTTCCCAAGATCTCTGATTTAATAAATGATATTTAAAAAATCACAGCATCATACATTCTAGCAAGTCCTCCTTGAGGTTATTTTGAAATTAGAGTTTCTGAGTACTCTCCTGACAATGCCAATCCAATTTATTCTCTTGCTTCAATACACATTTATTTAAGATGTTTCATACTACTTAAACAAACTCCAATGCTGTAATCTTCACTGTGGCAAAATAATACATAAAAATAAAACAAAGGTCTCTAGAAACAGGATGTTTAGAAAAATATGAAGTTTAAAGCAGCAATAGTGCATTTATTTACAGCCCTGTTAAATCTATATCATTTAATGATTAAAGCTTAGGACTTGCCCTAAGGTGGGCAAGCATGACCTCCAGTTTTACCATAGGTCTGCTCTGTGATCTTCACCAAGTCTTTTAACCTCATTAAATAAGGGTCGACTTCGTCACTTTTGAGATTAATCCATGATTAACAGAGCAAGTTGTACATCACGTGGTGCATGAAAGACCACAGAAGAAGGCTTTGTGTTATTTTTACTGTATAAAGGAGCTTTTGCTGATTGCAAATTTTACCAAGATCACTTAGTTACCTTGGAAATTACATGTTTATCTAAAATGTGAAGAAGAAGAGAGTCTAGACAAATAATTTCCAAAACATGGACTGATCATGGGAGAGAAGTAAGTATCTTTAAAGTTCTCAGTGAGTCAGCTAAGTGTAATTGCTGAGCTCAAACCATTTCCACATTACTAAAAACCAGTAGAGATGTTTAAAATAGGTCTGAGGCAAAGGACTGACTGTGAATGTCTCTAGACTTCAGGAGAACTTAACATAGCTCCAGCTTTGCTGGTCTGGCCCCAGCCTTACACTGGTCTCAGCTCACAGCCTCTGTCTGTACCACCCAGAATATTTGGGGTTCTCATAAAAAATCGTATTTTGTGCTGTGGCCCTCTTGCTCCTTCGAACCAGAGTCCTCACTCTGACATGTTTTGTTGCTCCAGGATATCCTACTCTTCATTTAGCTGAGTGCTGCTATCATTCATCGGTCTTTACTTTGATTTCTGTTGTGCTTTAAAGTATAAAGCATCATAGAATTAAGCTTTTACAAAAATTCCTTCCTCTGGGTAAAGTCTCAGTTAAACTCTTCTAACCCCAGAGTGATCCAAGGGCTGATTTTCTTCCCTGGTAATTTGCAAATCAATTCACTTCCAAATTAATTGTTATTTCTAGGGATAGATTTTTCTTATTACCCAGAAAACTGATTTTTTTGTCAGTCACTTCTTTCCACAAGAATGTGCTGGCATTGTACTTCACTAATTACTAAATAGAGCCACTACTTTCAAGCTACAAAGTCAGTACTATCAGGTTTGTTTGTGCTGTTTCATATGCTTGACTAGTGTGCTAAATTGACAGCTCATCAAGGTCCCTTAATCTCCTGGCAAGAAAGCAGAATATCATTCCATACCTCCTTCTATTTTTAATCCATCCCTGAGTTTCTGACCTCACACTGACTGTGAGGTGCATATAAAATGTGATCACTCTGGTAAGACTATCGATAAGATACATTTTTACACCACTTAGACTTGTCTCCCAGGTAATTTTTCAATTGTTCATCTTTTAAAAGACTTCATTTATCCAAGTTAGAGAACCCCCAGATGGCCGGAAATAAAACACAAGCACAAACGGCCCTTTTACCTGTATTTGTCAGTTTGACTGCAACTCTAGCGGCAGCTGCCAGCCTGTTCAGCGATGCTCCCGCTCTGTCTGGGAAGGAAAGCCACATCTCCCCATTTTGCTGATAGAAACAGGATAAAAACAGCATATCCTCAGAGCCACCTTCGCCACAGGCTGCCAGCAGACACCTTGGCCCATTTCTGCCATCTGTCAGAACTCACATCTTTGAGCTGATGTGTTTGTGCCTTTTGCCAAGTAGGGTGGCAGTGATTGCAAACCCTGCACAGAGAACGGGATCTCTAGAAGATTCAAGGGGATTGGCACTTTTATCCTCACAACAATCTGGGATCTTCAGAGCTGTCCTTACATCATACAGAGTTATGCACGAACGTGGTGAGGTCCAGGTTAAAAATCCTTGGCAAGGAGCTATGTCCTGCCAGCCTTGTCCTGGGAGCAGCACGGAGGTACCTTCCCATTGGAGCTGTTTCCAGCCTTCCTGCAAGGTCTGTTCAGGCTCAGAAAAGAAATAACATCCTTGAATAACCCCCTACCCCAAAGACTCTCAGTGCCTTCCTCAACACAAACCACTGAGGTGAATGGGGAGCTACTTATGACCTAAAGGGAGGGAGAAATCCAGACACACAGATTCCGTCAGCACTCCTGCTTCAAGGGAAGGCTCTAATCTGCGGCAGACAGCAGGCAAAACAGGAAGGAGTTGCAGGTTTTTCTTAGTGTATGTCTTGGGGACGGTTTTTGATCCAATATCCATTTTTGGTTTTATTTGCGTTATGTGTCCGAGGTGGTCGCTGCCCCCCTCCCCCTTCCCCGGCTCGGACTATATCGCAAAGGACGAGAGCCAGCCCGGGATTTGCTGCAAGAGCTCGGGGCGAGGAACGGTTGCTTCCCTCCAGTGGGGTGATTTTGTCTCAGGGGCCACGCCGCGCGGTGCCTCTGACGAGAGATACTGTTGCCATGTGGGTTTGCCCCTTTTTTTCCTTTCCCTTCGGCACTGGGGTTTGCCAGCTTGCTTCTCTGCTCCTTTGCTTGCTTGGGAGCCCAGAGCCAGTGCGTGCTGCGCCGGGAGCACGCCGTCCCCCGCCAGGGCTGCCCCCTCTGCGCAGCCCGACCCCAGGACCGGACATCGCTGGTGAGCTACCCAGGAGAGCGATTCCGTGCCCAGCCGCGCTGTTCTCTGCCGCTGCTTCAGGGATTCTGCTACTTTTTAACCCGGTGCCCGGACACCCCGCGGCTTCCTGCTACGGCTGCAGAGTTTCTGCTATATTTGTTTGCTACCCCAGGGGTGCCCACCTCTGCCATTTCAGCCGCTGCGCCGAGGTTTCTGCTAGAGCTCCTTTGGCCATCCGGAGGGGCACCGGGACTGGCTGCCCCCGGCGGTTTGCAAAGGAAGCCCCTTTTCTATCTCTCCCGCTGGCTGCGCCGCCATGACCGCGTGGAGAGGCGGCCGAGCTCGCGCCACAGCGCCCCCTGCAGCCGCGGGGGAACCATCGCGCCGGCCCTGCCCGTCCGGGAGCCACCAGCGCCCCTGCCGGCTGTGACCGGCACTGCACCAACGGGGAAAGTGCCTGCGGCCGAGAGAAGGCTGCTATTGGGTTTCTGGTTTTTTTGTTGTTGCTGTTTGTTTGCCTTGTTATACACACATGTATAGATCAGTAAGGAACTGTTATTCCTTCTCCCATATCTTTGCCTGAAAGCCCCATAATTTCAAAGCTATAATAATTTAGAGGAAAGGGGGTCATATTTTCCATTCCAAGGGAGGTTCCCACCTCTTGTGGCACCTGTCTTTCAAACCAGGATAGTATACAACTGCTAAAGAGAAACAGGAAAAAAAAGAATCCCTTCATAGCAATCATTTCCAATAATTTAAAGGAAAATTTCATTTGAGGGGATGTATAAAAGTACACATCATGTCTTCTAAAAATTATTTTTTAGCTGGAATGATGTCATTTTTTGGTCATAATTAAAAGGCAAACAGCTTTTCTTTCCTTTTGCCGTGTTTATAAATAAATTTGTATTTCAACCGCCTGTGCCCTGGCCACACCACATTAAATATTAGCTTGGGAGGATGATGATATCTAAACAGGACTCACAATAAATCAAATATACAGGGCTTGAGTCTTTTCTTGTCATTCCTGCACAGACTCACTGGCTCAGTACATGAAGAGACAAGGCAGCACATGCATTTAAAGCACAGTTCCTGCCTTAGAACCAGTCCAAATGAGAGAAAATTAAGTGCAAGGCTCTGCTGCTCTCTAGTGGAGCTGAATGCAATCACCACAGTTAAAATTCCACCCCTTCTCAAGCTTTCTGCCTTTTCTTAAGCACTCATTTCTTTGTTCCTGGACTGCTGCTGGGCCATCAGGTTCCTCAGCTGTACGTGTGATATTACATAAAGAAAAATACTGATTTCCCCAAGTTCGCGTTGTACGATAGAAGGTACACCAGAGGAGGTTTAGAGTGGATGTTAGGAAAAATTTCTTCACTGAAAGCACTGTCAAGCCCTGGCAGAGGCTGCCCAGGGCAATGATCGAGTTACCATCCCTGGAGGCATCTGAAAAATCTGCAGATGTGGCACTTGGGGACATGGTTTAGTGGTGGTCTTGGCAGTGCTGGGTTAATGGATGGACTTGATGGTCTTAAAGGGTTTTTCCAACCTAAATTACCCCATGATAAAAATGAGGGATGTGAAGCAACTAAGAAAATTTTTAATCTCAGTAGGTATTTTCAAGTTTACCCTAAATGTCTGTAACAGCTCCCATTGTTCCCATGACAGAACACATGATCCAGAATGGAACTCCCTGTTTCAAATCCTAGGAAAAATTAATCTGTCTCAGCAAGTGCAAGATGCCTTCTAAGCTGTATTATTGCTAAGAAAACAGGATTTCTGGTATTATCTGGAGACCTTATTAGAAAGGAAATGCCTTTTTGCTGCCAGACACAAGCCAACACAGAGCCCCAGGCACCGTTTGGGAGCTGCGGAGTCCCAGAATCCAGGAGCTAAAATTCTAGCTTCTCCAGTCATCCCTCAGTGAATCACTGGGTCTATTTGTGCCTCCGTGGGTGTGATAAACAAATACCCTGGGAGCTGTCAGACTGCATTGCCTCACATCTGCCATGCACAGAGGGAGTTTGCCCAATGGGCACCCCCACCCCACAACACAACTGAGGCTCCCTGCTCTGGTCCCACACTAAGGGATTAAAGGGACTAAACCTCCCGCTGTCAGGGGCCCCCAGAGCCTCCACCCACAGTGCCAGGGCTTCAGTGTTCACTCTGGTGACCTGGAGTATCTTGGCCTGTATCAGAAATAGCATGGCCAGCGGCACCAGGGAAGTGATCATCCTGCCGTTCCTGGCACTGCTGTGTTCAGATTTGGGCCCCTCACTTTAAAAAGAACATTGAGGAGCTGGACCGTGTCCAGAGAAAGGGAACAAGGCTTGTAAAGGGACTAGAAAACATGTCTTATGAGGCTGGGTCTGTTTAGTGTCAAAAAGAGGAGGTTCAGGGGTGACCTCACAGCTCTCTAGAACTACTGACAGGAGCGTGTAGTGGGGCGAGGATGGGACTCTTCTGCCATGCCTGCAGAGAGAGGACCAAAGAAAATGGCCTTAGGCTGAGATAGGGGAGATTCAAGTTAAATATTAGAAAAATTTATTTTTACTGTTGGTGTGGTCAGGGCTTGGAAGGGGTTGCCCAGGGGGGTGGTGGAATCACTGAAGCTGTTCAAGAGGCATCTGGAACTGGCACTGGGTGATGCGGTTTAGTGGTTTAGGGGCTACAGTGGCAGTGCCAGGTGCATGGTCACACTGGGTGACAGAACTGTGGATACCGAAATGCTGCTAGCAGATGAATTTTCCAGCTTCTTGCATAAATTCTTTGAGAACCTTTCCTTTCTCACACAAGATATGAAAACAGTAAGATAGTTTATGTAAACAATATTCACATCTGGTGTTTTGCTAAGTTCTGTTTATGGTACACTGAGAAAATGTTTTACCGTGGATGTGATAGGACCTTAACCAATCACCCTAGGAGGTGTGTGAACATTGTCCAATCGCTTTATGGAACTAGACTATATAAAAATGATTGTAAAATTAATAAATTATCCATTCTTTTGCTGAATTTCTGTGTTGCTACATCTCTCCGTTCCTGGCTCAATAGTGACACAGAATCACAGAATCACAGAATGAACTAGGTTGGAAAAGACCTTTGAGATCATCCAGTCCAACCTAGGACTCAATACCACCTTGTCAACCAGACCATGGCATTGAGTGCCACATCCCGTCTTTTCTTAAACACCACCAGGGACAATGACACTTCCCTGGGCAGATGATTCCAATGCCCAGTCCTCATTCTGTGAAGAATTTCTTCCCAATCTCCAACCTGTACCTCCCCTGGTACAGCTTAGGGCTGTGTCCTCGTGTCCTGTCCCTTGTTCCCTGGGAGCAGAGCCCAACCCTCACCTGGCTGTACCCTCCTGTCAGGGAGTTGGGGAGAGGGATAAGATCTCCCCTGAGCCTTCTTTCCTCCAGGCTGAGCGCCCCCAGCTCCCTCAGCCGCTCCTCACAGGACTGTGCTCCAGACCTTTCCCCAGCCTTGTTGCCCTTTTAAAGGTCTCTTCCAATCTTGACGATTCGGTGGTTCTGTGACCCCTGACATGTCTCCGATAGCCCGACCCTTCCCGGTGCCACCCCACTCCCGCCGAACACGTTTTCTCGAATCGCGCCAGTCGCCACCCCCGTGACGTCACACAGACCCTGCCTCTCGATGACATCACCACGCAGACCACACCCCGCGCTGACCTCGCGCCCGTTGCTCCGCCCCGCGCTGCCGTCCCGGCAGGCCCCGCCCGGCGCGGCGGGTGAGGTCAGAGGCGCGCGCCGCTCCCCGCCCGGTCCCGTCGAGACTCCGCCGCCGCTGCCGCCTCAGGAGCCGCTCCGAGCAGGACCTGCCGGGCCCCGCCAGGCCCCGCACGCCCCCTCGCCG
>VZTE01001962.1:0-17701 GCA_013397775.1 Eulacestoma nigropectus | reverse complement strand
GGGGGTGTGGCACCGGGGGCCCCCGGGCCGCCCCGCCCCCGCCATGATGTCGGAGCGTGTGTCGGGGCTGGCGGGCTCCATCTACCGCGAGTTCGAGCGGCTCATCGGGCGCTACGACGAGGAGGTGGTGGCCGAGCTGATGCCACTGGTGGTGGCCGTGCTGGAGAACCTGGACTCGGTGTGCGCGCACAGCCAGGAGACCAGCGTGGAGCTGGAGCTGCTGCGGGACGACAACGAGCAGCTGCTCACGCAGTACGAGCGGGAGAAGGCGCTGCGCAAACAGGCCGAGGAGGTGAGTGCGGTGCCGGGCCGGGGCCGGGGCGGCTCCGCGGGGGCGGCCGCACCTTCCGCGCTGGGCCCGCCCGGGGCCGGGGCGGGCGGCGCTGGGAGCCCCCGCCGGGGAGCGAGAATTGGGGCTACCCCGTCCGGGCGCGAGGCCAGAGCCGCCGGTGACGAGTTGGTGTCGCGACGCGGCTCGGGAGGAGGATGCGGAGGGCGGGGAGTCCTTTCTGGTCCATGCGTCTCGGCCACAGCGGGACCCGTCCGTGCGGCTCCGTGTGCCCGCGGTCCCCTGAGCCACTCGTCCCGGAGGGATCCCCGGTAACCCCTGCGGAGCGCTGCGCTGCCGGTAGGGCTGTGGGAGGGGAGCGGAGCAAACATGGAACCGTGCGTTGGCTACGCTGTCACGGCCCCGCGGGATGCTCCCCGCGGAGGGAGGCGGGTTGTCCATTTTTGCAAAAATAGTGACAACGCATTCCAAAAACCATGGAAATACACGATGTCTAGGCTGAAGCTCTTCAGAGTTGGTACATACAGCTGCAGGCAGCAACAGGTGGTGTGGACTCTCCAGTGACATCGGCTGTGACTTGGGATGTTAGATGTTTTTATTTCAGTTTTTGTACCAAGAATCACTTCAACATAAATAAGCTTGCGATGCATTATCTTCTGTGACATTATAAAGCAATACAATAGGAAGCAGCTGTGTAGGGTAACTTCATCCAGCTCATTGTCTTGCCAAACTCCTGAAGGAAATTGGATTGGCAGCATTATCTGTAATAGAACAAGCCATCTTACAAGTCTATTTCCAGACTCCTTGTCCTGTGCTTCTCTCTGGTTGTGCTTGCCTTCTAAATTTTCCAAAAATCAGAACAACAACCACACTGAGGGTAAACACAATATTGACAGTGAAAGCTTAATTTAAAAAACATTCTCCCTGTACAAATATTTGTTTGTTTCTGTTCTAAGTGAGTGCAAAATGTTGTCTGCAGATTATTCCAGGACTCAGTTTGTTATGAAGTGCTCTGGTATGAATGATGTCCCCCCAGCTCTTGGACTGATAGATCATTCATCCTCCTTGTCAAACATGTGGTGATTTTATGATGCCTTATGGACTCCAGTCAGGGAACTTGAGTTGCCACGCTATTTCTGACACAAGCTGATGTAAAAGGCTCTTTTAGAAAATATGTTTTTATTGAGAGTAATGGGAAGGGACTGATAAATACTTTCTGAACTAATAAGTGAGAAAATCCATCAGGCTTGAAGCACAGGCAGCATTTGCCAGATTGAAAAAAGCGGGCCTTGGGCAGCAGGACAGAAACCGTACCAATATGATGAAACAGAGCATGGGGTTAATTTGTGGCTCTTCATGAGCTGTATGTACCTGTATTGGTAGTGTCCTTCACTGCCATCTCCATTTCAGTGTGTCATGATAAATTAACTTGAGGGGGCAGGCTTTATGCATTTGAAGAACCAGTGCTCATGCTGCAAGACAGCTGACTGGTGCTTTCTAAAGTGCAGTTAGACCAAAGACCATATTTTCATGTAAGCATAAAAGTCATTTTTGTGATGTGCTGAGGTCATTGTGCTGTACAGGTGTGAAAGTGTCAAGTACAGCCTGGCGTATTCAGGAGAGGCACGTGTGTTAGTCAGGCATGGTTGTTGATTTATTTTTTTGATGCTGAGATAACCTGATGGGAGCAGTATGGTTGAAATAAAAGGAAGGAACAGAAATTTAACACTATTTTCCTTGGACAAAAAGTTGCTGGCTTAGCACATTTCTTTCATTGTGGAGTTTGCTTGTGTCGTCTGGTGGCAAAATGGAGAATTTTGAGCTGCTGAATTCAATATTTATTGTCATCTGTTCATAGAACCACACAATGGTTTGGGTTGGAAGAGACCTTAAAGTTCATGTCACTCCAACCCCTGCCATGGGCAGGGACACCTTCTGCTAGACCAGATTACTCCAAGCCCTGTCGAATCTGCCCTTGAGCCCTTCCGGGGATGGGGCAGCCACAGCTTCTCTGGGCAATTAACACACCTTTTACTTTCTGCTTGCTGTTGTAGGAAATCTTATTTGCAGCAGTATCTTAATGAATGTTAAATAGTTTACTATTTGAGCAGGGGTCTCCTTACCCCATTTTTGTAATTTGCCTTCTTTATTTCCTGTACTTAAAAAGTGTTACTGAAGAAACATCTTGAAAGTTGTTGCCTGTGGATTTCTGAAATAATTTTTTTTAAAGTCACCTTGACAGAAGTTCTGGGCCTTCTTCTCAAGCCTCTGGGTAACAGTCTTGATCTTTGTAGTTGCTGCAAAGTCACTTGTCTGAGTTCTAACGTCGTCGGTTTTTTTGATTCCTTTGCTGAAGGAATGGAGGAACCAGCTGCTCTGCTGTTCTGCTTCCAGTTCTTACCTTCCCACTTGGTGACTGTGAGGCAACAATTCATGCCCCAGAGAAGTGGGAGAGGAGCCAGCATTTGTGTTTCTCCTATTTTATACCCTGATAAGAGTTACTTCTGCAGCAATGTGCTGTTCCAGACCTGCACTTGTGGCTGGCAGGTGTTTTGTGTGCACTTGGAAACAGGATAAAATCTACTCCTTTTAGCCATGCCAAATTAGGACATCTTTTAGCTTTTCTGCTGTTGGTGGGATTAAGCTGTTTTTGAAATCTTTTGCAACCATTAAAAAGGATTTACCGCCACTAAAATTGGTTTAAGTCATAGCATGAGCTTGATGTCTGCTTTTTCTTGCTGTTCCCAGAGGTAACTTTCTTCCTTAGGATTGTATGTTGAGTAAACACAGTACAGTAAGAGTTAAAGTATTTTTCATTTGAGAGAACAAAACTGAGATGCATTTTACAGAAAACTTTCACTCTGTTTTATGGCTATCAGGTTGTTTTCATTTTCATGTGTTTTTCTGTGCCCAAGTCCATCTGAGCTGGCTTTTTAGGTGATTTTTTTTCTCCCTGCCCCAGGAGGAACTTGCCATTGGCTGGGAATCTGGCGTTGTTGCAATACACATTGCTGAAGGACATGTCATGGAGTAATAAAGATTGCCAAGTGGGTGGGACCCTGACATCAGATATGCTCAGCATTGCACCTGGGTCCTGTGACAGGAAGACAAGTCAAGATAAAGAGACAGAAGATGACATAAATATAGGAAGAAATATTTCATTTGGCTAATAATGTGCTACTGAGTGCTTCAATGGTTGTGTGCAGGACACAGGGTTCCAAATGTGCTGGATGTTGTGTAGTCTGAATTCATATTTATTGCAAAGATCTCTGCAAACTTTCAAGTAAGTTTAAAATTGATTACATAAGGATTGAGTCTAGCTTGTCAGGGACTTTTTCACACTTTTTATATGAGGTCTTTAAGAACAGGTTGGACAAAGGTCTGAAAGGACACACTTGATCCTGCTTGGAAAAAACAGGAAGGATTAAATGGGAGTTGCCAAACATGGCTGATGTAGGTATCACAGGTTGGGTTTCAGTAGCAGACACATGCAGGAGGAGCTGTGCATCACATCCTGTGTTATACCTCATCATAGCCTATTCAAGATTAGGATCCAGGCGTCCAATGCTGAGCATCAGAACCTGGAAACAAGATGACCTTTTAAGGATCATTCCAGCTGTATTTTCTGTAATCTTATATAATTTGATCTGAGTGTTTTAAAGACAGGTTGGTGTCCTTCAGCTTGCTTAAAAAAAAAAAATAAAGTACCAAAAATCTCACTTCTCATTAGAGTTATAAGATACACCTTTGTGGCCCAAGCAGGACATCACTTAAAATGAGGAGAACTAGATTTTTGTCTGCCTCAGTGTTTTATATAACCAGTAGCTGGGGTTGAAGTGAGAGGATGGCTTTTGAGTGCCTAACATGTTCCTACGTATGCTGCTGTATTTACATTAAGCAGTGCAGGAGATATGCGGTATTTGAGTCTATTGTCAATGTAAATGAAAAAAAAAGTCTTTTAATAAGGGTGCTCAGGCTGTCCTTGGCTGCTGTGGTGATTTATCTGACTAGTTCTTCTGTCATACTTGTGCAGGCTTAGTCAGGATGTGATGATCAATATGCTGGATCTGTGTCTGTGATTATGCTATCACCAGAAGGAGAAATGAAACCAAATAAAAATATTCAAAGTCCGAAGTTCTCAATCCCAAGATTTGATCAGGTATAGTTTACAGCAGGGGAGGGAAAAATACTCAGCTGTTATTACAGAAATGCTTTAAAGCATAGTAATATAGATTTGAACTTTAACAAAATGAAGGTAAACTAGTGGAAGGTAACAAAACTGTTCTAGGCAAAACCAGTTTTACCACTTGCAGTTGAAGAACTTGGGAGGAAATACAAAATTATATCTGTCTTTAGTTTCATGAGTAACGATGACATTAATGGCTCTGAATGGCTGTTTGTTAGTCATGAGTATAATTGTCCCTGGCCTTTTGCAAGCTATGAGGCATTTTTGGGAAATCATCAGAGTAACAACTAAAGGAAGATGTTACCGTTTTATATTTCTTCTTTCATGTTTTCCCATGTTTTTTTCATGTTTAATGTAACAAACTGTGTTGGTCTTTAGCCCCAGTGCCGAATTTGCATCAAACTTTGAAGCCCTTTTTGAAAAGGGTGTCTGCCAAGAATAGGCCAGACATGACTTGAATGTAAAAGGGGCAAAAGTCTTGAATCAGTTACTACAAAGAAGACATGAAACAAGCTTAAACACGGAGGTTTTCAACATTACATTGAGTAACTAATATTCCCAAACTTTGTGTGGAGGGGGTAGAAGGATTTCTGCACATCTGTTTGAAGAGGGATTTTCGATAGCATCACCCAAAGTGGAGCTACCTGGGCTGTGTCAGCTGTTTCTCAATTGTGTCGTGGTCTAGCTTCGAGCACAGTCATATGAACACCATGCCCAGTCCTGTGATAGCTGTGCAGAGCTTGTCTGAAAGGGACTCTTGTTTCCCTTCATAGATTTTGCTGCATTTCTACATCTGAAGTACTTTTTAGTCAGAACTTCTTTTGATGACCCTGCTAAACTGAAGCTCTTTTCATAAGGTTATGAATTTCTACTTTTGTAAAAGCTCTAAAACACACTGGCTAAAATGTAGTAGTAGTTTATTAACAGTTGATGTGTGATCATTTGAAATATTTTTCCCACTAAATTTTCCTAACAATACATAGGAAAAAAATACTCCAATCAGATTACTGTTTTCAAGTTGCTGCCTTCACTGTCTCTTTTCTTCCATGTGGTCCTCAGCTGCCTTTGCCTCTTTAACTGTCTTGGGTGTTTGGGTTTTTTTCCTGCAGAGGTTTCTGGTCTGCTTTTTCTCCCAAAGTTGGTAAACCAAGGTAACAGAAGGTAATGGTGATCAGCATAGAGCTTTCTGTGCAGTTGACAGATAGTAGATGGTTATTAAGGATTTGATGAAGACTGTGAGAATTTATAGCAGAATTGGGTGGGAATGGAAAAGATACCGTATAATTTTGGTTGGGATTACTTCTGGTGTGTCCCTGTTGCACTGTCTGTACCTTTGTGACTTATGGGTGAATATAACTTCATTGATGATCAGTCAAACTAAGGATACCAAGACTCCCTGTGTTCATCTACACTGATGGCAGTTGTTATGCATTAAGTTAGACAATAATGAAATAATTTTTATTTATGTTAATACCAAGCAGGTTCTCTGGAGTAGCTGGCACTTAGTTAATAGTTATTACACAGTATAACCTAGGCTGGGTGCTTGACTGATGGACCTGGACTGAAATAGTTCTTTGTGTTTAAATCTATTTGTGGATCTATTCAGTTGTTTTGGAAACCACCTTACACCTTCCTGGCTATGAAGGGCTGCTGTGTTGCTTCCTACCTGCTGTAAAACCTGTAATTAGTTGTTTTGTCTAACTTAACTATTTTGTTGTTGTTTAGAAATTCATTGAATTTGAAGATTCTCAAGAACAAGAAAAAAAGGAGTTACAGACCAGAGTGGAAGCATTAGAGTCACAAACTCGACAACTTGAACTAAAAGCAAAAAACTATGCTGATCAAAGTAAGTGAAACTTGGTGCACTCCCTGTTAAGTGATATTAGTGCATTTTAAGTTTTGTTCTGTAAAGTGATAATACATATGCTAAATATCTGTGCCCTCTGATTCCTGTACTTGGACAGATAACTGGGTTTAACTCTTGTGCAAGTCTGTTTTCTTTAGAATTAAGGCAAAGAAATCAGATACGAGCTTGTGACTTGTAATCTGATTCTTCTGGTATCCTGCTTGTATTGTTTGCCTTTTAAACTATGCTATTTTCACATTTAGCAACTTTTTCAGGAGATGCTTGGATTACTTCCTTTTTAGTGATGATAAAATAAGCTATTTTCTTCCTACTAAACAGTTGTCTGTGCTAAAATAAAGGTAATCTTTGGATTTAGAAGCACAGCTAGGATTAGAAGAGCCATCTTATGAGATGAGATGGTGATTCTCATTAACTTTTATATAATTTTTGCTGAATTATTTATTTGTATGAGGCATTTAGTTTTTATAGAAAAAGAGTTTAGGAAGAACACTTCCCTTTTTAGAGATGTTCTGTGTAATTAAAAAAAAAACTTATGGAAGCTTTGGAAAAAGATGAGAGTGATCAGTTGTCTTGAAACACTTGGAAGTTACATATATTGTAGTGTAGACATTCTACTGGGCTGCTTCTTAATCAGCCACACAGCCATTGAATGGAACTCCATCATCAGTTTTTCTACTTTTCTACTTCGAGCTTCTAAGCCACCTTCTGTTGATGTGAGACTGGTGTTATATCAGTTAATATATAGCTTTTATTGCTGGGCTCTGCAGGAATGTAAAGTGAGACTGTGACAAGGCTGAGATAAGATCAGTTTCTAAAAGCAGTGCCAGGCGTCAAGATAGCCCCTTTTCACTATTCTTTCTTCCTTTGTTTCTACTTAGCTGCATTTCCTGCCCCTAACACAGCATGTTATACCTCTTTTCCAGCTAAAGCTCTAACAGTGTTCCTGTAAAGTTTAATTTTCAGTGGCATGACTGAGTCTATAGCAGGGTAGGAGTATTAGTCTGAGAGTGTTAAAATGAATGTAGGTGGCATCTAGGGCAGAATATTATTTAAATTTGGACAGTTTAGAATGATGTTCGCAAATCTTAGAGGCATCACCTGCTTCATATCCACTCTTCAAATATTCCCAGATTCTGTACAGGCAGGGATGAAGGAACACTTCAAGCAATCTTTCCTAGTGAAGACCAGGGTGATTATTTCCTAGGATTGTCTCTTTGTAGATGAAGTCAGGCTAAAATGGATAATTGTAAAGCAGATAGTAGAGACTTGTACCAGAAACGCTCTGATTCTTGGGAATGGGGTTGTGTGTGTGTTTAAGAGTGGCACAAGAAGGGAAAAGAAAACATTGTAGCAGGAGTTAAGTGGTCTGTTTTGGTAACAAAGACACTGTTTCCAGAAGGCCTGTGCTCTAAACCCATAGCCCGCACAGCTCGTTCATGGGAGACCCTACTCTCTGGCAAGAAGATTATGGATCAAGATTGCATTGTATCCTATAGGCCATGGCTTTATTCTCTTAATGCAATCCAAAGGACAAAGTGGTTGCACAAAAAAGAAACATCAGTTGGATTTCTGGCCATGTATGTGGCAGCATACCTGGAGTTTCTCTAATGGAAGTTACACTTACCATGTATTGATAATACCATTTTATATTCCTCTGTGAGTCTGTTGGTGTGAAATTCTCCTTTTGCTTTGAAGCCTTCAAATATATGTATGATTTCAAAGTTTTAATTATAAATTGTGTGTATATGTACGTGTATATATGATAATAATGAAAGTATTTGCCCAAGAAACTGAATTGTTCCAGTAGAAGCACTGAGGGTTGCTAGAACTACTTTTTTTGTAAGAAGTAATGTTGCTAAAAACAGTTATCATAACTACATAAAGCTTTGGTGATAGAACAATGACTTTCAGACATTTCCAAAATCTATTTATTGGAGAAAAAAATCTTTTTATTGGAGAAAAACCTTCTGTGGTGGCAAAATTGTATCTTTGGAGAAACAGTTGGGCTGGATTGAACACCGAGTTTGCTTATGCTTGGGTTTGATAAGCTGTCTGGGACAACATGAAAGGCTGCTGGGAAGATTTGACATGCTGCTGATGCAGAGCAAGATCAAAGGGGACATAAGCACATTTGCTGAACATGTAATGAATATTATGCAAGTGAACTGGTTTTTTTAGTGCTCTAAATTTCTAAGGTATGAAAACCATACAAGTGTCTATATTCTTGAAGCAGCTTAACCTTACTGCACTACCTTGTTTTGTTTTATAGACCAGGCTACTGGCATGTTGTATGATTGCAATCACCGATGTGTCACTTTAATTCAGCTCCGAATCTTTTAGCTGTGTTTCTTTCTCTCTTCTACTTCCTATACTACTGCCTGTGCATCTAAATTAGGCTCTGGTATTGCCAGCTGTGTTACCACGTTGACATTGAAAACAGTGGCAGTGTTATCGCTGGTAATGGGAGTTGCAAATGCCTGGCACAGAGCAAGTAAGCAAATAAAACCTGGCTTTGGAGTGCAGAGTCTGAGATCACAACATCAGTTCGTGACATAATTAATAGATTAGAATGAAAACCAGGTAAAACATGGTTCCGTGTTGTACTTTAACTGCAAGACTTTCTGTTTCTTGTAGGCTTCCTGTACTCTATGTGTTTTTCCTCAAATAAGCAAAGTCTGTGAGACCAAGCTTTGTTCGTTAAAAAGTTTTGACTCATTCTCTTGAACACTGTCAGTGCTGAGCATTTAGTGAAGACTTGTAGGCTGGGGCAGTTCTTAAGTTACGTGATCGAGTTCAGCTTGATTGTATGTGCTTAAACATGTGTGCCAGTTAAAATTGCTCAAGAAGTTATGGTTGTTATGTCCTGAATTATAAGTGCTTGTTTGTGCAGTCGAAGTGATTGTCACTCTAAATCAAAGGAAAAAAAGTATTTCTTTGCACTTAAATTGACCCTGTGGAATTGCATCCATGTAGCCGTGTGTTCAACCTGTTAGGTTGGAATAAAGCTGCTGTTTGAAATTACAGAAGTGAAATTAGGAGGTTATTTTGTGTCAACCAGTTGCTAAGTTCCTGTGGTTCGCTGACTTCTTTTCCCTGCGTCAGAAATGGAAACAGTTGCTGCCAGATGAGTGAACTACCTTGAAGTGCTCTGTTCTTTTTTAGGAGGAAGTGAAAAGGGGGGGAGATGACAGCATGATACTACTGGGAGGACTGTGAGCCTAGCAGGTGATGAAAACCCTGAGTGATGGGAGCAGATGCACTGGAATTACCACTCCTGCATCATGTGTAGCACACAGTCCTGGTAGTTGATGGGCTGTGGTGGTTGCCTAAGTCAAGTTTGCTGCCAAAAAATGTTGCAATATGTGGCATCCTGGGGTAATTCGTTCAACTTTACAACTGCTTAAAGGAGAGCAGAAGCATAAGGATTTGTGGCTTCTATTTGAGCGCAAGAATGTGCAGCACTGGTGAAGCTCCTTGGCTTGTGATCCAGCTTTTCATCTCGTTTTGCACTGCTGCTCTTGGCTGTAACTTTCCCTGGGTTGCCCCTGTCCCTCGTGTGCTCTGGCTCTCAGCAGTACCTGGAACAGAGAGGGCGGGAAAGGCAGTGCCTGTGCTCTTGGGGTCTGTGCTGTGTGAAAGGTCAAGCACGTTAAATAGCACAAAGGTCCTGGGGATTTGTTTAGGAACGATGTTGATACAAGGCAGAGTTTTTAGAAGTTCTTGCTGTGGGTCTATACTAAACTTTAACTGAGTGTCAGCAAATGTTTATTTTTGGGTTTATGACTTATCTAGAATTAATGTAATTTTTTCCTTCTTCTCAGCAGCAGAGGGCACCTGTGAACGTGACAATGTGATGTGTTCAGTAAATAACATTCTTCTGTTCTGCAGTGGTGTGTATCTGAGGCCAATGCCAGTCTTTTGATATAATCTTAAAACATTTCTTCCAAGAGCTTGAAAATACCTGACTTCCACATTATTTCAAGTCTTTGCTGTTGTGACACCCCCTAGTTCTACTTGTAATTTGTTTGCAGCATTAAAATGTTTGAAATGTCAACCTTGGACCTGGAAAATAGAGGGCTGTTAAAAACTTGTAATAGCAATACACAGCTCATTTGTCCAGCAGTGCTCTGGGAAGGCACATGATACTGCTGGGATAGTGCTCAGTCTCCAGTTACAGGAAAGGATAAGATCTTCTCAGAGCTCACGCGATGTTCCACTGAGTTTGGGGGTGGGGGGGCTACAGAGGTTTATTTTGGTTTCCCTCCTTGCCTCTCTTTCTGGGAATGTCAGTTTTCTTTATGTATTACAGCCTATAAGTTAATTAAATTTTTGGGAGTAAAAGATGACTGTAGTGTATTTTGACTTGTTACAGGAATGGAACAGCTTTGGCATAAGCTTTCTAGAGGAATCATTCTTGGAGTAACTTATTTATTAGAGAATCTGAAAAACACAATGTCTGCATGACTGAAGTGCTTTCTGATGGAAGTGGGAGTTGAAAGATTTGATTCCTTTTCTGGATCTGCCTAGTGCTAAAGTACAACCAAGATAACAAACTGCATTTGACAAGACAACAGATATATCTACACACCTCAGTTTATCAAACCCGAGTTTTGTGCTCAAGGTAGATTATGTTTGGGGAAAACTACATTTGTAAAAGAAACCCAACAAAACAAACCCCAAACAAATATAATCCCAAGAAACAACTCTTGGGTTTTGGGGCTGTAGATGTTGTGACACAACTGTTGGGATGATGGTATTTCCCATGTCAGGTGACACTGTGCAGCAATTGCTTGCTGAAGGTTTTATTTGGGATATGAGACAAACGCTTTGGCAGCTGACCTAAAACCATTTGTTATCCTCACAAGCTAAACAGAACTATTGCTTCCACTGGCTTCAAGACAAAATGCAAGACCAGGTTTTGTTGTGAAGGTTCTGCAGATGCTATTTGATATTTGATTTTTCTCTGAGCTCTCAGGACACCAGCATTGCTGTAATATACACCCAGGCAGACAGCCTCTCATGGATAATCTGAAGGCATGCAATATCTAAGATATCCCCGCACATGGGATATCATGCAGTTCATGTGGATCTGTGGTTAAAAGGGAGACTCCAATATGAACTTTCAGCCATGAAGTTTAACAGAAACAGAAACTTCTCAGAAAATTGTTTTGAGATTTGATTTGTGTATCTACACAAATGGTGATGTGAATAGCTAAGCTTGTATGAAACACCTCTGTTAGTAAATGCTGTTTCTAGGGATAGCTCAACTGGTGTTTATCTAAAGGAGTACAAGGAAGCTTTTCAATAGATCCTGGAAAGAAGTTGAAAAGTTCAGGTTTGTTCAGTGGGGGTTTGGATTGTTCCTGCTTCATTTTCACAGACTGACAACAGCAGAACTAATCTGATTTCCAGCAAAGGAGGAACAGAATGGCTTGAGTCCTTGTGTTTCTTGATTAGCAAATGTGAAACCGAACTGTTTGTCAGTGTGTTCTCAGTGTGGATGTTCCTCATCTCTGATGATGTCCACCATCATCACAGATTTGTTTAGCAGGCAGATTCCCCCTGCCCTTCGCTACACTGTGCCGCAAGGTATCAGTCACTACACCTGAAAAATCCTTCTGTAAGGAGAAGTGTGAGTATCAGGATGTGCTGGAAAAGGAGGTTTTCCTCCTGACTGTGCATTTCCCAGTGCCTTTCCTGGCTGCCCGATTCTGTTCCCAAACACTTGCTGTCTGTGTGGTTTTGGGAGCCAGCAGCCCACTAGATGGAGCAGGGGGTATAGCTGGCTCCAGAGCCTGCACCAAGCTGAGCTACAGGACTCAAGGCTAAAATAAAATGGAGCAGGAAATTAGAGCAGTGATTGGCCTGCTTCAAACTTGGCTATTAATATACCTGAGCAAAAGTGGTGAGAGTAGCCTGAAATCCACTGGTGTATAATTAACTGCTCATATGTGTTTTTAAATTAAGGGAGTATTGTAGTTTATGTGCTGGGGTTTGGTTGTTATGATGATTCTGTTCCTCAAAATATTGCAGTAATTAAGATAATGACTTTAAATGTCTCTTAGAATCTTACATTCCTGAGTTTTCACTGGCTTTGAAAACAAATCCAGTCTGCTAAAGCTTCTATGTCCACACTGACTTCATGTGGATTTTCTCAGACAGGGACTAGCTTCAATAGCCAAGTGTACAAATGGAGCATCCCACTGTTTGCAAAGCAGTCAATCAAAAGTTTTCTCTTTGCAAAGAGAAACACTTCTTTGTGCAGAGACTGGGCAAGAAGTTGGATTTTTGACTTGATTTTGTGTAGAAGTTTCTTGTATATATTCTTGATTGTTTGAGTTTCAGCCTATGTGAAGGATGTCCTGGGATATGGTTGTCTTTATATTACATGTTGTATCAGAATGTTTAAAGAGGTTTTTTTAAAGTTTTGTGTCAGGTTTTTGGTAACAAATTGCAGGGATTTTGTGTGCCTGAGACACAGTACAAACTTGAACAGTCCAGAAGTGTCAGGAATAAGACCATTGCTGCTGCATGTGTTGATATTTCCTATCAACAGAGCGTTATTGACAGCTAAATTGTCTTCATAATTTCAAGTGCCCTACTTATTAAACTGAGATCTAGACCCTGTAGTTCACAGTGTAAGAGCGACTTGAAGATGTTGATCTTGCCAAGGGGTTGAATTTTTCACTTGTTTTACAAATCAGTTTTCTGTGCTGGTTTGATTTGCAGGTCTGACCACTTCCAGGTTAAACACTTGTTTGATAGCTCAGTCCCCTTTTCAGTCCATGAGTGATGTGTGTGCTCTTTGGCAACTATTTAGGAGGTCATAAGGTCCTTCTGGACCTACATCTTAACTTTGGTGTGGGACCTGCATTAAAGAATGGAGCTGGATGAGAGCTGTCCAAGGAGAGTCTTCAGACAGTCCTGGTGCCAGGAAAGGCTCGTTAATGAGCTGGATCTCTGTCCTGGCTTTGCAGGAGGAACTTTTAATTCCTCTTGAAGGCATCACACTGGTTGGATTTGCCATTCTAGCAGGTCTGTTTCTCTTTCTCCTCCTCAGGCTTATCAGGAGTTTGAGGCAGAGGACAACATACAGATGAAGGGTGTTCCAAACTTGGTAAAAGCCATCAGACTTGGGAGGTAAGCTCTGACTTTCGAACAGGCAGGGTGGGCAGCTTGGCTGCCTAATTCCTTGTAATGCTGTCAGGAGACAGAAACTCCAGTTTCTCTAGTTTGCTATTATATTTAATCTCCCGTTTTTAGGCTTAATTGGTTTTCTTTGAGAGGACTTTGATCAAGATTGGTACCTCAGGTCATTAAAGGTGTTAGAGCATTGACAGTGCTGGAGAAGTTTGCAAGGAGGCCTTGGGTTTGAGTTTGTGGTAATGTTCCAGGGGGATGCTTTCTCATCTCCCTAAAAGCACTAGAATATTTGCATTTTATGCTTGTACTTACTATGCTTGAAGACCTTTATATTTTTTTCCACATTAGTTTCTAAGAGTGAGTAGTGCAACTTTTTTGTTGCATGTTATATTTTGCACATGTATTATCTTAAACAATGTAATCTTGCAATGTAAGATCTTCCTTGATGTAATAAGGCTTTGTAATGGCTTTGTAAAGACATATTGCAACAAAGACAATGGATAGTTTTGCTTTTAGGATATATATCATCAAACTAATTTTATCATCCACCCATAAGAATTTGACATCTTAGTCAAAAAAAGTCTGAGACTGAAATATCAGAGGAACTTCTTGTATTGTTATTTAAGTCAAGCAGATAGGAACTATGTTTGGTTGGCACTTGGCAGGCCCAGCATGTTGGCAGGCAGTGCCAGGAAACAGCTCCATTCCTCTTGGGGTGTTATCAGCGCCAGACTTCCACTCCTTTGTATGTTGGTGTATTAAAATGGAACTGGCAACAATTCAGTTTAAAATGCACTTCTGGATGCCAGTGAAAGGCATTTTTTCCCTCCTATTTAGTTTCCTGTTACTGCTGATTGGAGTGTTCCTTTAATAGTGACTTAAGTTTCTCCATGTTTTTGGGGCAAGAATCTGGTGGTCTTCCTCAAAATTCTTCTGACTTTGTGTTCAAGTCAGTGGTGATCTCTGATCCTCAGGGAATATCTGATCTCTTGCACAGTGTGCAATTGAAAAAATAAAGTGTATTCTGTTGGTTGTTTTGGCAAGATCTTATCTTGGTGGGAGGCATATTTTGGGTAGAATAGATGTCCAGTGCTGTGTCTCATCCTGCTGGTATTGGAAAAACCAGTCCTGAGGACTGTTACTGTGGTGTCTGTTGAGGGTATGTAACTTAGTGTACATCTTCTTCTGGCTGAAACTTCAAGCTCTAGGAGTGTAATGTGTAGCACAGCTGGAAATGACTTCCAGAAGAAAGTGCTTAATGTCAGTTATATCATCTTCTGGGCCCTTAATAGTTTTAACCTTTGTACCTAATGAAAACAGTGGTCAGATCTAATGGAGATATCCCCCTTGACTATGCAGCATCACTAGCTATGTACATTTGTCTTCAATGACTTGATTCAAGGAACTATTTATTATAACCGGGCCATTAAAATTTTAAAACATTTTAAAGCATTTCTTTCTTCACAGATGGAGAAAGTGGTGCGCTCCTTTATGGAACCTCAACCCCTGTGCAAGCATGTGTTGTATCCGTAACAGTGGGAAATGCTTTTGTGGGTTTCCTGGAGGCTGGTTATGGGCAGCTGCAAAGAAGGGTGTTGCTAACACCTGATGTGGTGTTAATCTCCATTAGATGCACTGTTGAGTACTTTCCCAGAATTCACTTGCAGAGTTAATCCCTGGAGTTGGCTGCACTGTCTAAACATGAACTCACTGAGTAATGTTGGGTCCATCACCCTGGTTTGTGTGGGAGCTCCTGGCAAGGCCAAATTGAGCCATGACTTCACCACCCAGCACGAAGCAGCAGGAAGGCTCCTTGGACACTGTTTGTAGGAGAGGGAGCTGGTTTCAGCAGACACAAGGCCCATCAGTCGTGCAGTTTGTGCTTTCTGATTTCCTGTTTTCCCAAAGCAGGTTTAGCACGGTGGAAAGGTTACCAGGGAGATCCTCTGGGAGCTGTGGTGCATAGCCTGGGCACAGTGTGCTTACGTGGGAGCTGCTGATTATCTCGGATGGGCAGCTGTTTAACATCTCATAACTCACGACGAGGATGTCAGTCAGGCAAAGATAGTGGATAAAACATGGTCTGTCATATCATAGCTTTGTTAACTGTAAGTTCTGACTCTTGTTTCTGTAGTCTCTTACCAAAGACTTCCATAAAACTGCACTTCAAGTGTACAAGGAGACTTAAAACAACTTGTGCCTCAAAACAATAAACTGAACTCTTTCATTCAGTAGTGTTCTGCATCACATAAATATGTATTTTTTAGATGCATAAACTGTGCTGTAAAATACATTTTTCTATATGTTGTGTTATAGATACTTGTGCCTCACTTGCTGCTATTTGATCCTAAGAGCTTTTGTTCCGTTCTATATGAGGACAGAAATGGAAGCATTCGATCTGGCGATGTTATAAATAATATTTGATGTAATATTTTGGTCAGATATTTATAGGTGGACTGCAAAAGGTTGTGTGAAGGAACTTAATATTCTTGTAAGAGCAAGATTAGATTAGGAGTTCAGAATGTTTACACAGATTTGAGTGAGTAGACAGTTATGTATTTTGGTTCCAGCATTTGACTCAGGCAAAGACTTTTTTCCATTGAAACATACTTATGATAAAATACTGTGCCAAAATACAGATATATGGATCAAAAAGAAATGATATATTGAGAACTAATTGTCAGAAGACCCAGCTGGCAACATGAAAATATGCAAATGGCAGAGAATATCTTGGCATTAGTCTTCAGATAATGTGTGTCTGGCAATGACTCTCTGGAAACATGGAACTATAAATTTGAACTTTCCCAGGGGTATTTAAATATGGTAAGTAGAATGAGCTCAGTTACGCTGTTTGATACACATGCTTATGTCACATAAATATTGTGTTCAAAAATACCTGAATAAAAAGATGGAATTCACATCTAAGCAGCAAAAATGTTTTGTGTTTGAATGAAAGGATAAGTTGTGTGTAGAAGTTTCTGAATTCTGTTCGTTTTTCTGCAAATTAATTGCTTTGGGATATCACAGTTTGTTTCAGCTCAGGTTCATCTGAGCTGAAGCACAGCACAGAGGAGCTGAGCTGCTCAGTTTGTTTCATCTCCTTCTAATAAGAACTTACTGTCTGAAGTTCTCCTAAATCTGCTAGATGTATTTTAAATTCTTGGAATACCTACAGAAGTATTCAGATGTTTTCTTTCTTAAACCTGTTGCCTTAATGCTCAGTGAACTGTGAGTGAATGCCAGCGGAAACCTTAATTTCTGTACCACACAGGGCTTGAACCTGTTTTAACAAATACCTTGCCTATGTTTGTCCTGGTTAAACACCTCTAGAAACTGTGTGGATGTGTTTTAGGGAACTGATGCAGGACCTTAGCTGGAGCCCATGGCTTCATCTGGGATTGAGTGACATGGCCTCTGCCTCTTCCTGTGGTTTCCATGTGAAACAATCTGGATTGGGGTGAGCAGTAAGCTGGCCTTGAACAGAAAAGTCCCCTCTCACTGGCCTAGCAATCAGCAGGGGAAAATAGGGCTTGGGCTCTTTAAGGGAATGCAAATTGCAAGATTGTGCTGCTGTTGATGGACTTAGGAAGCTCAGTGATAAGAGCTTAAAAAACAGAAACACTGGCATACTTTTTATCCTGCTTTGTGTTATTCACTACTAGGAATACTCTGATCTGCTTGCTTAGTCCCAGGCGAGTCAATCTCACTTACTAGAACTCTGAATTTAGTTTTAATTCTTCTATTTTTTTTCTTCTTCCAGTTAGCAGACTTGAGGAGCGCGAGGCAGAACTCAAGAAGGAATACAATGCACTTCATTCAAGACATACAGAGGTAGGTTGTTACACCAAGATGATTTTGGAGTATCTGTAAAAATGTGCATCTGTGGAAAACCTTGTGTTGTGAGCAATTGGGAAAATTATTGAATGTTTTGGTTTGTACACTGAGTTGTAACCAGGCTTCATTTGGTGATGCAGTTTTCCTCATTCACATCTAAGTGTCTATTTCTCAATGTTTGATTACATATTTGTAATTTTTATAGCTTTGTCAGATATTGAGAAGTTTTAAAAAGGAATTCCGTCTTCCATATTTCAAAGGCAATTCTTCAAAGCACACTAATAAGCTTCAAAGAAATAGAAATTAAATTACATTTTCATACTCTTTCCATCAATTTTCTGGGTTGGTTTTGTTTGTACCTGTCTTGGTTTGAAAGACACGT